>MDKH01076211.1:0-14671 GCA_005239495.1 Nicotiana undulata | reverse complement strand
ATAATATATAAAATTTATATATATATATATATATATATATATATATATATGTGTGGCTATAAATAATTGCATAAAAGTAAATTGTTTTCAAATAAAAAGGGGTCATTCTTTTTGGCACGAGCTAAAAAAAAATTCACATAAATTGAAACAGGGAGTATATTTTTCTAGCTATTATTTTGAGAGTGACTATACAATGTCATCTTCCCTTATTATTATTATTTACTTTTATATGTTACCTTTTCAAGAGGGATATCAATGTTGACAACAACACTTATAATCATAACAAAGAGTACAAAGTTGTAAGGGAACAAACACCAAAAATATCGTATATAAAAAAATCATTAGTTAAGATACGACTACATTGCTTGTTTTCTATATTATAAGTACATATATCATTCACAAGTTCAGACGATGATGTCGAATCATTTTAAATTTAAATATTATGTAAGTGTAATAATATTTGAAGGTTATTACATTTTCTTTCACATACGCTCATACAGATAACATTTTAAGTAAATTTAATTCTTGGTTCCTTAATATATATAAATAAGTGATTGAGAATCTACGTGAAAAATATATAATAATGTTGTTGATAGACAATTGCAAATCAAAAAGCTATTAATTGTGGCTTTCATTTACAATGTCTTATATGCAATTATTAATTTAAGATTGACTTTTTTATAAACTTTCCAGAAGTAGTTTGGATCATTGCTTTCCGTATCAATTAAAGATATTTATAAAGAAAATTGGCTAGGTATTCTAACTTATATTGCCTTGTGTTTTATAATTAATAATTACTAATTATTATTCCAGCCAATTTGCTCATAATATGTAAGAAAATTAATTTCGATTACCTCTTTTAATTGAATTTATTATACATATTACATTATCTAATATGCAATATTTGAATGTCAACGTATTAAGGCAATTGGCTGGAATTTTATCAATTTCATCGGTTCATATAACTATTTTTTTCTTTTTTTCATAAAAAATAATCATTATGGTACTTTACATTTTTTTTATCATAAATGTTATAAGGAGTATAAAACTTTCAGATGTGGTGTATGATCTTTTGGTATGATTTGGAGTAAATACTCCATGTGGCTGGTTTGACCCGACGTAGGAGGCATGAATCATGTAAGTCTGATACTCCTTGTATCTTTTGACTCTGGTTTATTCGTGCTTAGGAGGTTAGGTTTAAGGTCAGATGCATGTAATTCATGATTTATCCTACTATTATCTATTATTAACTTGAATTTTCGTTCATCTTAAAAGTATATATTGTTCCAAGTTATCATAAAAATGATTTTCCTTGTGATAAAATTATCTTTTCTTCTTATAGTTAATTGGCTAATAGGATCAATTCACGAAACTTAGACTCTTTTTCAATTTTGATTTTACAATTCAAATATTTTATTAATAATATTTGTGTGATTAGCTAAGCTCTAGAAAATACAGAGTTCACGCGCAATACGCTTACTCTAAGACTAGCAAATACATTTTAATATGTATCTATTCTATATTAGAAGCACGAAGGCCCTTAGCAAAATATCATTCGCCTTTTTTAATCTATAGGACTTTGAAATTAATAAAAAAAAATATTGTTAAACCTTTCCTTATTGAACTAGGTAGGACGTAGGAGGTCCTAATATTTGTATGAATATTTTTATGAACGTGGAGCTGAAATTTAACTACTAAACTTTAAAAGTGAAAATTACATAAGGCGTTTTCTTTTATTTTCTCTATTTTATGTGTAACGACTCGACCGGTCGTTTTGAGCTCTAGCGTGTCGTTTAGCGGTTGGAAGTCAAGAACAACTTCATTTCAGGTATTATAACTTGTGCGTATGGTCGGAGTTGAAGTTCAGAAAGTTTGGAGTTAAATTGGAAGGAAAACTTTCATTTCAGAAGCCTTAAGTTGGAAGAATCGACTAAGATTGGAATTTGGAGTAAACGACCTCAGAATCAGGATCTGAAGGTTCCATCAGGTTCGTATGATGATTTCGGACTTGGACGTATGTCCAAGATCGGGTTTTGGATAACCCGGGAGCATTTCGGCGTATATTGTGGAAGTTAGCATTTTCGAAGGAATTTCCTAAGTTTGGCTTGAAGCGCATTTCAGTGATATTGATGTCCGTTTGAGATTCCGAGCTTGGGAATAGCTTTGTATGGTGATTCTGGAGTTGGGAGCGCGATCGGAAGTGAATTCGGATGTCAGCGGATTATTTTGAAGCCATTTGGCTAAGATAAAAATTTGAAGGTTTTTGAGAAATCCAACAGGAAGTGAAAATTTTGATATCGGGGTCGGAATGCGATTCCGGAAGTTGGAGCAGGTCCGTAATGTCGAATATGACTTGTGTGCAAAATTTGAGGTCAATCAGACGTGATTTGACGGGTTTCGGCATCGAAGGTGGAAGTTTGAAATTTCAAGTTCATAAAGTTTGAATTTTGGTGTGATTCGTGATTTAGGCATTGTTTAAGGTGATTTGAAGCCTCGAGCAAGTCCGTGGGATGTTATGGGACTGAGTCTTGTGAGTTGACGGGGTCCCGGGGGCCTTGGGTGTGTTTCGGGGTGGTTTCGGGTCATTTTTGAGTGATTTGCTGTTGCTGTCTTCTGGTGTCCCTGTTGTGCATTGCAATCGTGGTCCCTGGGATGAAATTGCGAAGAAAAAATTGAGGGGCGAGGTTTTTGGCCTATGCGATCGCGGAAGTCAATGTGCGATCGCGAAGAAAGACTGGGGCTGGCTGTACGATCGCGGGCAAGGTTGTGCGATCACGGAATAGAATTTGGAGGGCGCTGAAAAATGGCATGTGCGATCGCGGGCAAGGTTGTCCGATCGCAGAGAAAGAATTTGGAGGGAGCTGGAAAATGGCCTGTGCGATCGCGGACATGGTTGTGCGATCGCAGGCAAGGTTGTGTGATCGCGGGAAGGAATCTGGGTAGCATAGTTGGACTATGAGATCGCAAAGCATTTCATGCGATCGCATAGGTTTTTTTTTCTTGGCGGTGTGTTATATTAACGGGATTTTAGCCATTTCATGAATTCTTTCACTTGGTTAAGGCGATTTTGGAGGATTTCAAAGGGTGATTTTCATCAAGCATCAAGAGGTAAGTGATTCCTTCTCATTTCCAAGTTAAGTTCAAGGTTTATTCATGGAATTAGACATGAAAATTGTGGGGAAGTTGGGATTTTTGAAGAAAACCTAGAAATTTGGTAAATATGATTTTAGCCACGAATTGAGAATGAATATTTGAGTAAATTGTATATTTGAACTAGTAAAGTTATGGGTAGAGCTTATCTTCGATAAATTTCGGAATCCGGGCACGTGGGCCTGAGGTCATTTTGGTCAATTCATTGAGCGGAGTTGGGAAATTATATAATTTGAATTTGTTACGAATATTAGAGTATATTTTCATTGCTTTGCCCGTTATTTGGATAGTTTTGAGCGTTGTGCATCAATTGGAGTCGTCGGAAGGGCTTGGAAGTCGGTTATGGAATTTCGGAGCGAGGTAAGTCTCCTTTCTAACTTTGTGAGGGGGAATTGTCCCCATAGGTGAACTAAATGAATATATGCTATTGTTTGCGGGGGCTACGTACGCACGAGGTGACGGGAGTCCGTGCGTAGCTACTGTTATGCCATGTTCGGGTAGCCTAGGACCCACATCATGCCTTGCGTTCTTTCTAGAAATGAATTATATGATTTATGAATTTATGTTATATGAAAACTTCGATTTTCCCTGAGATCACAGAAATTGGTAATTTAAAGGAATTGTTTATTGAAAGTAATTTAAGAAAAATGTTGTATGTGCATGTGACCGCTTCGCAATTTACATTCCGCGAGCGGAGTTTTATTCCCCCCACTCTTATGGGAGCGGGCCGTACGCCACGGCGAGATTGAGATGCAATTATGGTTCGGGCCGTTCGACCCTCGGCAGTGCACAATTTACGTTTACTGTTTTTTCGGGCCGAACGACCCTCGGCATTTCCTACGCATATATATACATATGATATACCACTTGTGACTTGAATTGTTAAATTGTCTTAAGGACGTACATTGTTAAATGATTTCATGGATAATGACTTGACAGATATTTGAGGGAAAATGAAGTAGAAATTATTTATTTACTTTCAGTGTTTATTGAATTGCAATTACTTTTAAAGTTTACTGATTTTATTACCCTCGTGTGCCTTTTGCTGTCGTCATATATTGTTAAATTACATTGTTGGACCCTAGTGAGTGTCAAGTCGACCTCTCGTCACTACCTCTCTGAGGTTAGGTGGGATACTTACTGAATACACGTTATTTTCGTACTCATGCTACACTTGTTGTGCATTTTGTTGCACATGTACTTTCATAGCGATAAGGCTGGTTTGGAGACTTAGGCGAGCCGCATCATCCGGAGGCGATCCGCAGCCGACAGAGTCTTCCTCTATGTATTGTATTTATTTTATTCTAAAGTCCTTGTCCAACTTGTATTTCGGACAAGCTTTGTACCATTTTGTAAAAAGTCTTAGAAATTGCTCGTGTACTTGTGACACCGGGTTCTGGGATGTATTTGGGGTGTATTTTATTAAAGTGGAAAATAGACTGTTGTTTTGTTGTTTTTACTTAAATGGATTTCATCTAGTTATTAGGTATTAAAGTGAAAGATAACGATTTTTAAAATATTGAGACAAGAATTTATTTTAAATTAATTAATGATTGGCTTTCCTGACAGTGGTGTCCGGCGTCATCACGACCTTATGGATTTTGGGTCGTGACAACATGGTATCAGAACGCTAGGTTCTCTTAGGTCTCACGAGTCATGAGCAAGTCTAGTAGAGGCTTGTGGATCGGTACAGAGACGTTTGTACTTATCTTCGAGAGGCTACAGGGCTGTTAGGAGTACTTCCCTTCTTGATTCCTCATCGTGCGATTTGTTTCCCTTAAGGCTTATGCCTATGTTTCTTTCTACTTGATCTTACGCGTCGCGAAGCGCTTGCTATGAATCGAGGATTTGAGGAACTTTAATGATACTATGGATGTGGTGCGGGATGTTTCTCCCTGCGAAGTTGATCGAGGTTATTGTCGTTGCTCTGCGGAAGAGTAATATGTTATTTTCAGCCAGTATCTGTGATTCTGAGAACTTTGAGGTTATGCTCAGGTTGTGATGATGCTCACGATTGGTTATCGCGAGATGTCGATATGATGGTAGAATGCTTGCCCATATGTTGGGGTGATGAATGGTTGAAGGGAGGTCTTCACAGGACGTGATTTCGAGATTCCAGTATTTTAGTTCCGGCGGAGGGAAGGCATTTGGACTATGAACGTTCCGGTTCGAATTGATAAAGTAGTAAGACTTGGTGTATTCAAGTGAGGTTGAATATTCACATGCGTTGTGATATCGTCGTCATCGATCGAATGAAATGTGTTAAGTTCGCCGGTGTTATGGCTCTTCGGTTGCATTGGGTTAGAGTGTTGTGAAGTAGTGTTGAAGAAGTGGTTGTCAGAGATCGTGGTGTGTAGTGGTTCAGAATTGAATAGCCATTTCTAATGAAGGCAGCTCGAAAAAGATGATCTTCGGGGAGTCGAAGTTATGGTGATCTGCTGGTTTAGGTGTTGCAAAGAATGATATTGAATTGAGGCTGCAATTGAGAAGCATGCAATGAAGGAAGACATGTGAGAAGTGTCGGGTGACGGCTAAATCTCAAAATGCCAGGCATAAGGGACGGAAGTCGGGTAGTTGCTTAAAGGAATGAGTTTAACTAAAGTGGGAGAGTGGCAGCATAGCATATGAGTTCAGTGGTAAGACATCTGCCTATCTTGAGGAAAAGTTTGGAATGATTTGAGAATTTTAGTGGACGGTGATTAGGTCCACGAGCTTAAACCGAAATGTTGGTTATTCGGCGGAAGGTTAGATACAACAGGGAGGAGTTTTTAGGGGTGAAGAAGGATGCATGTGGCGGCGAATTTAAAGATGTTGGAGCGCATTTAGTAGATGTCCATGAGGAGCGGACGGACGGGTAAAGTTGGTGAATGAGGACAGGCTTAGGATGGGATATTGATGTTGTAGAGGGTGTGCAGCGCAGCGTTGTTGGAAGGTGTCAGTTGGTGATTTCCACAAGTGGGTTATCTCCCGTGAGTAGGTTAGAGGTTGTGTGGTTGGCAAGTTTCTGCGAGAGATCCTAGTGGCTATTAGGTAGGAGGCAAAATGTGTGAATGGTCTTTTTGAGCTCTAGCGTGTCGTTTAGCGGTTGTAAGTCAAGAACAACTTCATTTCAGGTATTATGACTTGTGCGTATGGTCGGAGTTGAAGTTCAGGAAGTTCGAAGTTAAATTGGAAGGAAAACTTTCATTTCAGAAGTCTTAAGTTGGAAGAATCAACTAAGATTGGAATTTGGGGTAAACGACCTCGGAATCAGGATCTAAAGGTTCCATCAGGTTTGTATGATATATTTGGACTTGGGCGTATGTCCGGATCGGGTATTGGATAAACCGGGAGCGTTTCGGCGTATATTGTGGAAGTCAGCATTTTCGAAGAAATTTCCTAAGTTTGGCTTAAAGCGCATTTCAGTGATATTGATGTCCGATTGGGATTCCGATCCTGGGAATAGCTTCGTATGGTGATTCTGGAGTTGGGAGCGCGATCGGAAGTGAATTCGGATGTCCGTAGGTTATTTTGAAGCCATTTGGCTAAAGATAAAAATTTGAAGGTTTTTGAGAAATCCGACCAGAAGTGGAAATTTTGATCGGGGTCGAAATGCGATTCCGGATGTTGGAGCGGGTCCGTAATGTCGAATATGACTTGTGTGAAAAATTTGAGGTCAATCGGACGTGATTTGACGGGTTTCGGCATCGAAGGTGGAAGTTTGAAATTTCTAGTTCATAAAGTTTGAATTTTGGTGCGATTCGTGATTTCGGCGTTGTTTAAGGTGATTTGAAGTCTCGAGTAAGTTCGTGGGATAATATGGACGGGGTCCCGGGGGCCTCGGGTGTGTTTCGGGTCATTTTTGAGTGATTTGTTGCTGCTGTCTTCTGGTGTCCCTGTTGTGCATTGCGATCGCGGTCCCTGGGATGCGATCGCGAAGAAGAAATTGAGGGGCGAGGTTTTTGGCCTATGCGATCGCGGGCAAGGTTGTGCGATCGCATAGAAGAATTTGGAGGGAGCTGGAAAATGGCCTGTGCGATCGCGGGCATAGTTGTGCGATCGTGGAGAAGAATTTGGAGGGAGCTGGAAAATGGCCTGTGCGATCGCGGGCAAGGTTGTGCGATCGCGGAGAAGGAATCTGGGCAGCATAGTGTCACGACTCCAAATCCTAACAGGCCATGATGGCGCCTATCGTGGAACTAGGCTAGCCAACCATCACTTTACGACGCATTGGTTCTTTTATAATAGCTCACAACACAATGATAAACAGCAAGCATAGCAATAAAAATAAATTATTAAATCTTAGCGCCCCAATAATAGTCTAAACAAAACCTAAACCTCCCAAGACTGGAGTCAAAGATCATGAGCATCTAAAAATGAATAAATCTAACTCTACTAATGTCATAATAAATGTCTATGAATCAATTTCTAATACTAATCAAGGAAGGGAAATAGAGAAGCTGTGGACGCTGGACAACTACCTCGAAATCCCGTGAACTGCTGCTAACGAACAAGGCAGCTACTGCTCCAAATCGGTACCTGGATCTGTGCATAGAGGCACAAGGAGTCTTTATGAGTACGCCAACTCAGTAGTAATGAAAATAAATCACAGTCTGAGAACTATTAAACACACAGTACAGATACACCAATTCACAAAAGCCAGTAAAACACCAAGTCACCAGATAGTATTCATCAAATAAATGAGTTCAAAAATCAGTTACCAGAAATCCTTTGAAGCAAGTGTAATATCTGTATATCTCAGTAAAATTCTCAGTAAAACCCAGTTGGAAAACGAAGTAAATCATAGTTCGAAAACTCAGTAAAAATCTTCATAAAACTGCCCTTCGGGCCATAATCATTTCTCGTAACAATTACCCCTCAAGCCATTCTCTCAATCACTCAGTAACAGCCTCACGGGTATCACTCATTATCAATCATCACTTAATAGGTACCTGCGCTCACTAGGGGTGTGTACAGACTCCGGAGGGGCTCCTACAGCCCAAGCGCTATAACAACATAAGGCCTGAAAGCCTCCTCAGAATATAGGCCCTAAAGCCTCCCTCATATAAGGCCTGAAATCCTCCTCACAATATAGGCCTGAAATCCTCCCTCATATAAGGCCTGAAATCCTCCTCACAATATAGGCCTGAAAGCCTCACTCAGTCAGACACTCTCAGTTTGCCCTTAGGCCTTAAACATACCGGGTTCTCGACCCAAAACAATGTTTCATTTTCAAGAAATAGTATCAAAATAGTCTGAGTGTCAAAACAATTTCACAGGAAAAGACTGAGTGTAAAATCATAACATATCGGTGAGGAAAATATAGTAAACACAACCCCCAAGGGGTAAACAAATCGGCACTAGGCCCCAAACATGGCTTACAGCCCAAATCATATCAAGTATATATAGTATTATTGGAAATAAGCTTTAAAAAGTCGTTACGCAACTCAATATTCGCCTAAGTAAGGAATATATTTCCAAAGTTTCAACCTTTGCATCTCAAAACCCGTGAAAGAGTGCATAGTCCGGGGTTTCATACCCTCAAGACAGGATTTAAAGACATTACTTACCTGAAACTAGCCCGAAATTTACTTCGCAATGCGTTTGCCTTTCGAATCAACTTCCGGATGCTCCAAATCTACCAAGTTCAGATTTTTATCATCAAATTATGCTCAAGGAATAAATTCCAATTGAAAAATATCGAATTTAGCTCAAAAATCCGAATTCGGTCAAAACCCGACCCCCGGGCCTGCGTCTCGAAACTCAGAAATTTTTATACCAAAATGTTATTCGTTCTCTCACGAGTCCGTACATATAAAGAACACCAAAATCGGAGTTCGTTTGGCCCCTCAAATCGACTCCTAAAGGTTTCATAATCTCAAGCCCTAAACCCACCTTTTTCTACTGATTTTCATGAACTTAATACTGAGATTATGTTCTATAATCACCCATAAACGAGTTTTAAGGTCCAAATACTTACCTCTACGAATACCACTGATTTCCCTCTTCAAAAATCTCCTCAAGAGCTCTCTGTCCGTACAAAAAAATGGTGTAAAAGGGTTTAGGTCGCGAAAGGGTTTATTTAATAACGGCCCAGTTAATTATTCATCGCAATCGCGGAGCACAATTTTTCAGCTGCCCAATTTGCATTCCGCGATCGCAACATATGCTACGCGACCGCAGTTACTTGTGGCCTACACGTACACGATCGCAAGTCATCCCATGCTATCGCGAAGTACACCTGACCAGCCCCCACGCGCAACACGCCCTATGCGATCGCACTGCTCAACCTCTGCGATCGCGAACACACCTATGCGATCGCAGAGAGTAAAATTCTGCCCCTCTCAATTTGAACTACGCGATCGCGATGCTCCGTACGCGATCGTAGTGAAGATAAACCTGCTGCACAAAAACCAGAAAACCAGCAATTTATCTAAGTCCAAATGAGTCCGCTAATCACCCGAAATAAATCCCGAGCCCCTCGGGACCCCAACCAAATATACCAACACATCAGATATGATCATTCAAACTTAGTTTCACTCTCAAAACACCAAGACTAACATCATAACACCAAATTTACATCAGATTCAAGCCTAAGAACTTTGATATTTCTAAAATCCACCAATGATGCCGAAACTATCCAAAACAACTCCGATTGACTTGAAATTTTGCAAACACATCCAAAATGACATTACGAACCTATTCCAACTGTCAGAATTCTATTCCGACCCCGATAGCCTGATTTCCACTGCCAACCGAAAATCGCCAAAAACTAACTTTCGCCAATTCAAGCCTAATTCTACACCGGACATCACAAAATTATTCTGAACACACTCCTAATTCCCAAATCACCTAACGAAGCTATCCGAGCCATAAAATCCGCATTCCGAGGTCGTTTACCAATAAGTCAACTCTCGGTTGACTTTTCTAACTTCAAGGCTATTTTTAAAGACTAAGTGGCTAAACTCTCACTACAACCATTTCGATTTCAAGCCAATCAACTCTAACACATAAATAACGGTATAATCAATCTATAACAAGTCAAATGCAGTAATTATAATGCAGATTCTACGTAACGATAGACCGGGCCGTTACTTCTCCCCCTCTTAAACAAACGTTCGTCCTCGAACGGGTCTAGAAACATACTTGGAGTCTCAAACAAGTGAGGATATTTGCTCTGCATCTCCCGCTCAGTCTCCCAAGTAGCCTCCTCCACTGGCTGACCTCTCCACTATACCTTCACTGATGCTATATCCTTAGACCTCAACTTTCTGACCTCGCGAGCTAAAATAGCTACCGGCTCAACTTCATATGACATATTACCCTCGAGCTGAACTGTGCTGAAGTCTAACACATGAGGTGGGTCACCAACATATTTTCTGAGCATCGACACATGGAATACCGGATGAACACTCAATAAGCTGGGTGGCAAGGAAAGTCTATAAGCCACCTCTCCAACCTTCTGAAGCACCTCAAAAGGACCAATAAACCGGAGACTCGACTTTCCTCTCTTTCCGAACCTCATAACACCCTTCATGGGTGATACCTTCAGCAGTACCTTATCACCTTCCATAAATGACACATCCCGTACCTTCTAGTCCGCATAACTCTTTTGTCTAGACTGCGTCGTGCGAAGTCGCTCCTGAATCAACTTCACCTTCTCCAACGCATCCTGAATCAAATATGTGCCCAATAACTTAGCCTCACCAGGCTCGAACCAACCAACCAGAGATATACACCTCCTACCATATAAAGCTTCATACGGGGCCATCTGAATAACTGACTGATAGTTGTTATTATATGCAAACTTCGCTAATGGCAGAAACTAATCCCATGAACCACCAAAATCAATCACACCGGCCCGCAACATATACTCCAAAATTTGAATAGTCCATTCCGACTGCCCGTCGATCTGAGGGTGAAATGCAGTGCTCACCTCTACATCAGTACCCATACCTTTCTGTACGACCCTCCAAAATTGAGATGTGAACTGAGTACCTCTGTCAGAAATAATAGAAACTGGAACTCCATGCAACCAGACAATCTTCTTAATGTAAATACCAGCCAACCGCTCTGAAGTATAAGTAGTACTGACAGGAATGAAATGCGCGAACTTGGTAAATCTATCCACAATAACCCAAATAGCATCAAAACCCTTCAAAGTCCGTGGAAGTCCAACTACAACGTCCATAGTGATTCTCTCCCATTTCCACTCTGGAATATCTAATCTCTGAAGCAAACCACCTGGACTCTGGTGCTTGTACTTGACATGCTGGCAGTTGAGACACCGTGCTACATACTCAACAATATCTCTCTTCATCCGCCTCCACCAATACTGTTGTCTCAAATCCTGATACATCTTTGCGGCACCCGGATGAATAGAATACCGCGAGCTGTGAGCCTCTGCTAATATCAACTCTCGAATACCCTCTACATTGGGCACGCAAATACGGACCTGCATCCTCATAACACGATCATCACCAATAGTCACATCTCTAGCATCACCCCGACGAACTCTATCCTGAAGAACTAACAAGTGTCGGTCATCACACTGTCTTGCCTTAATCTGATCATATAAAGAAGACCGAGAAGCCATGCTAGCTACCACCCGTGGAGGGTATGACAAATCCAATCTCACCAACTGACCCGCTAAAGCCTGAACATCAAGCGCTAACGGTCGCTCTGCAGCTGAAAGGTAAGTTAGACTCCCCAAACTCTCGGCTCGGCGACTCAAGGCATCGGCCACCACATTGGCCTTCCCCGGGTGGTACAATATAGTCAAGTCATAGTCTTTGAGAAGTTCCAACCACCTCCTCTGTCGCAAATTCAAGTCTTTCTGCCTTAGCAGATACTGCAAGCTACGATGATCGGTGTAAATCTCACACTACACTCCATACAAATAATGCCGCCAAATCTTTAAGGCATGAACAATAGCAGCTAACTCAAGATCGTGCACTGGGTAATTCTTCTCGTGCACCTTCAACTGTCTAGACGCGTAGGCAATCACCCTACCTTCCTACATCAATACCGCTCCCAAGCCAACTCTAGAAGCATCACAATAGACTGTATAAGAACCCGAACTAGTAGGCAACACTAATACCGGAGCTGTGGTCAATGCCGCCTTGAGCTTCTGAAAGCTCTCCTCACATTCATCGGACCATCTGAATAGAACACCCTTCTGTGTCAATTTGGTCAGAGGTGAAGCAATAGAAGAGAATCCTTCCACAAAACGACGGTAATATCCCGCCAAACCAAGGAAACTCCTAATCTCAGTAGCTGAGGACGGTCTGGTCCAACTCTGCACCGCCTCAATCTTCTTCGAATCAACCTAAATACCCTCACTAGACACCACATGCCCCAAGAAAGCCACTGAACCAAGCCAAAACTCACACTTAGAGAATTTTGCATAAAGCTTCTCCTCCCTCAATCTCTGTAACACAATTCTCAAGTGCTGAGTATGCTCTTCCTGGCTACGGGAATAAACCAGGATGTCATCAATGAACACAATGACGAACGAATCAAGGTAAGGCTGGAACACACTGTTCATCAATTGCATGAACGTTGTTGGGGCATTGGTCAGCCCAAATGACATAACCAAAAATTCATAATGACCATACTTGGTCCTGAAAGCAGTCTTCGGAATGTCAGAAACCCGAATCTTCAACTGATGCCCTGACCTCAAGTCGATCTTGGAGAATACCTTAGCTCCCTGAAGCTGATCAAATAAGTCATCAATACGAGGCAAAGTATAACGATTCTTCACCGTAACCTTGTTCAACTTCCTATAATCAATACACATACGCATGGAGCCATCTTTCTTTTTCACAAACAACAGCGGTGCACCCCAATGTGACACACTAGGCCGAATGAACCCCTTATCTAAGAGTTCCTGAAGTTGCTCCTTCAATTCTTTCAACTCCGCTGGTGCCATGCGGTAAGGTGGAATAGAGATAGGCTGAGTATCTGGCACCAAGTCAATACCAAAATCAATATCCCTGTCAGGTGGCATGCCTGACAGGTCTGCAGGGAATACATCTGGAAAATCACGGACTACGGGAAAAAATCAACAGATGGGGTCTCACTACTAACATCCCTCAGAAAAGCAAGATAAGACTCACATCCTTTCTCAACCATACGCTGGGCTTTCAAATAAGAAATCACTCTGCTAGGCACATGCTCTATAGACCCTCTCCAATCAACTCTCGGAATTCCGGGCATAGCTAGGGTCACGGTCTTAGCGTGACAATCAAGAATAGCATGACATGGGGATAACCAATTCATGCCCAGAATCACATCAAAATCGATCATACTGAGTAACATCAGGTCCACTCGGGTCTCCAGACCTCCAATAGATATAAGACACGACCGGTACACACGGTCCACAACAATAGTATCGCCCACCGGAGTCGAAACATGAACAGAAGTAACTAGAGACTCACAGGGCATATTCATAAAATGAGCAAATAGGATGAGACATAAGAGCACGTGGAACCAGGGTCAAATAAAGCCAAAGCATCACGGTGACAAACTGAAATAGTACTTGTAATCACTGCACCGGATGCCATAGCATCAGGGCTAGCCGGAAGTGCATAAATACGCGGCTGGCCTCCACCTGCTTGACCTCCCCCTCTAGGATGACCTCTAGCTGCCTGATCACCACCCCTAGAAGCCTGGGTAGGTGGTGAAGTGACTGGGGCTGAAGCCGAGGGCTGGACCCTCTGCTGGGAAGAACTACTAGGATGACGGGGACACTGCCTCCACCCATGTCTGAACTCTCCGCACTCATAACAACCACCTGAAGATGGAGATGAAAACTGACGAGAACCTCTGTCACCCTAATGACCACCAGACGAACCATGCATAGAAGAGCCCTGATAATATAATGCTCGGGCGGAGCTCTGAACTGGGAGGGCACTAAAAGATGAACGTCCCTGATGAGAATTGCGAGGACCTTGCCCCGAAGATACACCACTGTAAGTTGGGTGAACTAGATGTGGAGGTCTAAATGGACAACCTATGTTGTGCTGAAACTACCCTCTAGAATGGGCACCCCTGAAGCTACCTGATCCCCGAGGCCTCTTAACCTTCCTCTCCTCACGGTTCTGCCTACGGACCTACTCAATGTCCCGAGCAATGTCAACAACCTGCTCAAATGTAGCTCCAGACACTCTCTCTCTAGTCATCAAGATCCGAAGCTGATAAGTAAGACCATCTACAAACCACCCCAATCCTCTCCCTGTCAGTAGGGACAATCTCAGAAGCATGTTTGGCCAACTCGGAAAACCTCATCTCGTACTGAGTAACTGACAACTCTCCTTGACGCAACTGCTCAAACTGTCTACGATGATCCTCTTTGTGGCACTGAGAAACATACTTCTCCAAAAAGATCGTGGAGAGTTGCGGCCAGGTGAGAGGTGCTGAACCAACCAGCCTACGCCTCTCGAATGACTCCCGCCAAGTAAAAGCAGCACCAGCAAACTGAAATATAGCAAATGAGACCCCACTGGTCTCCAAAATACCCGCAGTACGTAGTATCCTCTAG
>ML286362.1:4623-15876 GCA_005239495.1 Nicotiana undulata | reverse complement strand
TAATTTACTCATAGTGCGGGGAATATTAGGAACATAGAAAATTTCATCACAATTGACTCACGGACATACTTGAACGCAACGCATAGGCACTCGTCACCACGCCTGTACATTGGACATGAGTTACACATAGCAAATAAGACTCTATACCTAATCCCTCAAGCTGAGTTTAAACCAAACACTTACATCGGCTCCGAAATTGCAAGTCAAGCCTCGATCACAGCCTTTCCTTTAGAATCCGACTCCGGAACGGTATTATCTAAACACAATCAATCCAAGTACATCCATAAGTACTCAATAAATCAATTTCTAAGTCAAGTTATGCATTTCCTACTATTCTTCCAAGAATACTAAATTCGACCCCGGGCCCACACGTTTAGATTTTCGAAAATTTGTGAAGGAATCAATTACCCAGAGTCTAAGGGTCGAAGTTATGTAATTTATTTAAGAATTTTATGGCCTAATATGGAAAATCACGAAATTCCTAAAAACCCTAAAGTTTACTACCTAATTCAATGATTTTAGGTGGTTTATTAGTGAATTAAGCTAGGAATTATTGTTAAAATTAGAAGTTTTATGGGGTTTTACTTACCTCTTACAGTGGGTGGTCGTGGATGGTGATGCCCAAGCTTGGAGGCTCTCTAATGGAGGTTGAAGATGGATGAAATGAGAAAAAACCCAAAATTTTGGAGTATTTAAGTAGGCTGCCAACAGGGGTTTCCGCACCTGCGATAATAGGACTGCAGGTGCGGTCCCGCGCCTGCTAGAAAGTGGTCGCCCCTGCAGAAAAGGGCCTGGGACCCTGGGCTTGCGCCTCCGGAATTGGGAGTCACACCAGTGGTCCCGCCCCTGCGGAAGTCTAGTCCCCTGCGGAAAGGGTCGCACTTGCGATGGATTGGACCGCGCATGCGGTCTCGCGCATGCGGTCTCGCGCCTGCGGACTTGGGATGGGGGGCTGGGGTCCACTCCTGCGAAGCTGGGACCGCAGGGGCGGTCCCGCACCTACGGCTGGGCAACCGCACCTGCGGTCACACAAGCTGTTGTGCACCAGTAGTGATTTTGTGCTGGTTTTTTGCCTCGCACGGGGCCCGGGAGGCACCTGGGCCCACCCGAGCCCCCGTCCAAAAATACCAACAAGTCCCAAATCATAAAACAGACTTGCTCGAACTCACGGAACACTCAAAACAACGCTAAAACTCAAAATCACTCTCCNCATTTCAAATTCTTTAAAACCTCAAAACTTCATTTTGATCCGAAACCACTCAATTCACGCCCGTTTTACACCAAATTATTCAGATTAGACAAATAATATATAATAAACATGTTTCGGGCTCCGGAACCATAACACAGGCCCGGTAACAAGGTTTTCACATAATTATTCACTTTCACATCCCTTTAATATTTTCAGAAAACAATTTCTTTTAAAAATTCATTTCTCGGGCTTGGGACCTCGGAATTCGATTCCGAGCATATGCCCAAGTCCCATATTTTCTTAGGGACTCTTCAGGACCGTCGAATCACGGGTCCGGGTCTGTTTACCAGAAATGTTGACCAAAGTCAACTATATTCATTTATTAATTATCAAAACTCATTTTCATCAAATTTTCACATAATAGCTTCCCGGCTACACGCCCGGGCTGCGCACGCATATCGAGGTGAGACTAACGGAGGCTCTCGGAGCCTCGGAACACAGATATAGCTTAAATTACATAAGGTGACCTTTTGGGTCATCACACTATGCGATCGCGTATAACAAAAAAAGGGACCTCAAACTTTACTCTATGCGATCGTGTACCTTCCTTTGCGATCGCATAGAAAAAAAGACTTGGACACCAGAAAATGAAAAATCAGCAGTTCTCTTTAAGTGTAAAACACCCTGTGGCCTATCCGAAACTCACCCGAGCCCTCGGAGCTCTAAACTAAACATGCACGCAAGTCTAAAAAAATTATACGGACTTTATTGTGTGATCAAATCATGAAAATAACATGTTAAATTATGAATTAAACCTCAAAACTTATCATTTTCAACAAGAACTCTGAAACTTCATTATTCCTCAACCGGATGTCCGAATCACGTCAAACGAACTCCCTTTTTCACCAAATTTTACCGTTAACCTTTTAATATCATAAAAAATATGTACCCGGGATCCGGAACAAAAATACGATCCCGATACCAATGATTTTAAACAATATTTCTTTTCTTCAATTCATAAACATTTCAGCAAAACAATTTCTTTCAAAAACTGATTTCTAAGGCTTGGGACCTCGGAATTCATTTTCGGGCATACGCCCGAGTCCCATATTTTACAGCGGACCTCCCGAGTTTGTCGGAACACGGATCCGGATCCATTTACTCAAAATGTTGACAGAAGTCAACTTTTTTCAAATTTAAATTCTTGAAATCACTATTTCTCACATTTTCACATAATAGCTTTCCAGTTTCATGCCCGGACTGTGCACGCTAATTGAGGTATTTAAAGTTAGTCTATTTATGGCTATTAAGCGTGGGACAGAGTCTAAATTTGTAAAATGACCCCTTCGATCATCACAGTACTGATACTACACTCTGCACTCTTTTGTACTGATCCAGGTACTATCCAACAGTAGAGATTAGTAGAGCAGTCACCTATATTCAGAGACACGAGGTATATCTGTCGGCGTTCACAGATTCGGAAAGTGTTCTCCTATTTCATATATGATGTTTTAATATATTCAGAACAGTTATACTATTTCTTTCAGCCTAGTATTTGTAGTATTCTTTAGTAGTTCGTGAATTGCGACACCAGAATCTAGGTTAGTTCTAGATTTATTTATACAATTAGCTCGTGGTTCATTTTATTCAATTGTTATTATTTTATATCTGGAAAATATTCATCAAAAATCAATAGATTCAGTTTACATTAGATTATTTTATTATGTCTAAATGGATAAATAATGCAAAGTAGTTAATCGAATTCTAACATTGGCTTGCCTAGCAAGTGTGGTGTTAGGCGTCATCACGGTCCCTAAGGTTGGGAATTTGGGTCGTGACAAGTTTGTATCAAAGTGCTAGGTTGCTTAGGTCGCACAATTCACGATTAAACTTGATAGAGTCTAAAGAATCGGTACGGAGACATCTGTACTTATCTCTCAGAGGCTATGAAGTTAGGAACAATTTCACTTTTACTCAACTCTATCGTGCGAATTTATTCTACCATTGATGATTGTACTTTTCTATGTCCTCTCATAAATCTCGACAACACGCAAAGCGTCAAGAAGCGTACAAGAGATGAAGTCCCAATGACAACTACGATTAGGGGAAGAGACAGAAGCAGAGCTCAGTCTAAAGCTCGAACATCAACACTTATTGTACAATCTCAAATGGATCTAGACACGGAGGTTCTAGCTCATTCGGTACATGTTGGACTAGTTCATATTCTAGAAGAATTTATACATTCTCCAGTATTGCATAACAAGGGAATAGTTGAAAGTAACGGGGTTGATTTATATGAGTTGTGAAGTTTAACATTGTGGATTATCAGGCATTGTGACCTATGATTTCGTGCCAAGTGGGGAAGTCCAATGTCAAGGAATAGATTGCGGGGTCATGTGTTATATAGGTTTTGGACTGGAATGTATAAGGCCTGAGATTTTGCAAGAGATAAAGATGGAACTTGCGGTATGCATGCCTCCTTAATAACCTTATACCTATGTACCAAAGGATTTATATAACCAACTTCAAATCTACAAGAGGTTTACTCAGCGTGGAAGTCACGGTTGCGGATTTTGGGGTGCTCCAGAGGGAGTACAGTGGTTGACAAGCATCTAGACTATATGGTTCGTGCCAAGGTTTATCTGTATATAGCTCTACCTTTGGGGTCATTGTGCATCAATAAAGATAAAATTTACCCCAAGGAATAATTAAGGGTACATGAATACGTGGGGGCGCAGCGGTATTGAGTCAACATGGTACAAAAGAAATTGGTCGCCGGTGGTTGAGGCAAGCCTACGAAGAGGACGACCAGTCATTGCAAAACCAACTATTTGACTCAGTTCTCATAATTCTTTTGAAATATTTTGTTTCACGAACTTTCCATTTTGCGTGGCGCTTAGGGTTTGAACGGTTGTGTTAGGTCACCATGACAATGTCAGAACAATCCATCAGGTTTGATAAGTTATCATGTCATACTCCTACTTTGGTTCATATAGCCAAAGGGCGAGCCCCCAGACTCATAGGAGGACTCAATTATGATTGTAAAATTTTGTGCGACTCAGAGCAAGTTGATACTTTATTTCAGCTAGTGGTAGAAACTGTCCTGGACTTGGAAGAGTCCTATTTCATCAGAGCACTCAAACGACGTGCCCCATATCAGTTACAATTCAATCTACATGACCAGCTAGGAAAAGGGGGTCGGAATGTCGAAGGTGGAGGTCAGACTCCTAGAGGTGGAGACCCAGTCTGTTGATATATTTTCTATGGTATGGCTGAGCTTACATCAAATGGTGTCATTATAAGTACAATTCCTAGTTATTATAGAGTGACAATTTCCTTAACTTGATTCAGTTATGAGTATCTAGAAAGTCCTCCTAATATGCTCCACTCTCTGGTGAGCTTCGTAACTCTAAAAATCTACTTCTGTGAATACTTGAATTTAGAAATTCTATGGGGATAGCTATGTCTATCATTACGTGTTGTAATATTTTTTAACAGAAAAATATTTAAAAGAAGGAAATGGAATGTTTCGAGTGGCACGATATGCATATTACTTGTGATTCAGAATTGAGGGTGAGATCCTCGTATTTTAATATGATTTGATATGTTTAGATCGGGTTACGGGCTGCGGTGGAAGTTATGTAAGGACAAGATCCTTGTGATGAAAATTCTTGTGTTTAAAATCTCCCTTGTGAAATTAAAATCTTACTATAGTACTAACAGGGAGTCATGCATGTTAGGGCTATTCGAAAATTTCTGTATAATAATAATAAAAACAATAATAATTGAATAAATAATAAATTCATTAATTAATTAACTATCTATCTGTGCATAATTTTCCAAATTCGTGTTATAATTATTGAGCTTTAACCTACAGGGTAGGTGCCCACCCATGTGACGTTAAATGAGACACGTTAATTCAGGTATATAATTACGAGGTCTTCAAGCATCGTATCTCGTTATCAGTATTGTGAAGGTTTGATAGAAGATTATTATTTCGTGAAGTTATTTGATGATTCTGTAATTGATTATGAACAATTATTAAGATCATATTGAACCAAAAGGGTGTTACATTCAAATGGTTGGACGAGTGTAGGTTGAACTTTCAGAAGCTCAAGATTGCTTTGGCTACGGCGCCAACGTTGGTGTCGCCCACGTGTTCAGGATTGTGCACGGTGTATTGTGGTGCATCTCGTATTGGATAAGGTGCAGTATTAATGCATGATGGCAAGGTGATTGCATATGCGTCTTGATAATTGAAGGTTCATAAGAAGAATTATCATGTCCATGACTTAGAGCTGGCAGCCATTGTTCACGCATTGAAAAATTTGGAGGCACTATCTCTATGGTATGTCGTGTGAAGTTTTCACACACCATCGCAGTCTCCAGTACTTATTCAAATAAAAGGATCTAAACTTGAGGCAGCGGAGATGGTTAGAGTTATCGAAAGATAATGATGGCACTATATTATGTCATCCAGGGAAGGCCAACGTAGTGGCCGATGCATTGAGTAGAAAGGCGGGGAGTATAGGCAGCCTTGCATATATTCCAATCGGTGAGAGACCGCTAGCTATAGATATTCAGACGTTGGCTAATCAGTTCGTGAGGTTGGATATTTTGCCCAGCAGTGTTCAAGCTTGTACAATCGCTCGGTCTTCTCTAATTGGCCGTATCCGGTAGCGGCAGGATGATGACCCACATTTGGCGGTCCTTAGGGACACAATTCATCACAGTGATGCCAAGAAGGTTATAGTTGGAGATGATGGTGTTTTGAGGATGCAGAGTCGTTTATGTGTGCCTAATGTTGATGGCCTTCGTGAGTTGATCCTTGAGGAGACTCACAGTTCTAAGTATTCTATTCACCCAGGGGAAGCTAAAATGTACCAAGATTTGAGGCAGTCTTCTTGGGGGAGAAGGATGAAAAAGGACAATGTGGCGTATGTGGCCCGTTGCTTAAATTGTCAGCATGTAAAGTATGAGCATCAGAGACCTGGTGGTTTGCTTTAGCAGATAGAGTTTCCTGAGTGGAAGTGGGAGCATATCACTATGGACTTCGTTGTTGGACTCCCACGGACTTAGAGGAAATTTGACACAGTTTGGGTTATTGAGGATAGGCTGACTAAATCAGCACATTTCATTCATGCGGCAAGTACTTATACTTCAGAGCGGTTGGCTGAGTTATATATCCAGAAGATTGTTCGCCTTCATGGTGTGCCGGTGTATATCATTTCTGATCAGGGTACGCAGTTTACTTTGCACTTTTGAAGGGAAGTTCAGCGTGAGTTGGGTACCCGAGTAGAGTTGAGTATAACATTTCACCCTTAGACTAGCGGGAAGTTCGAGCCTACTATTCAGATACGTGATGACCCAAAGGGTCATTTTATGAATATGGACTTTGTCCAATGCCTAATTGTCATAAAAGGTTAATTTTAAATACTTCGATTTGTATGCGCAGTCCGGGAGAGAAACCGGAAAGCTTTTATGTTAAAATATGAGAAATAGTAATTTCTAGAATTTGAAATTTTTATTATAGTTGACTTTGGTCAACATTTTTAGTAAACAGACCCGGATCTGTGTTCCGACATTCACGGGAGGTCCGCAGAAAAATATTGGACTTGGGTGTATGCCTGAAATTGAATTCCGAGGTCCCAAGCCTTAGAAAATAAATTTTGAAAAACATTGTTCTGCCGGTTAATTCAAAAAATAAAAAAATGAAATAATATGTGACTATATGATATCTGGCACGTATTTTGGTTTCGGAGCCTGGACCAAGTTTGTTATGTTATATAAGTCGTATCTGTAAAGTTTCATGAGAATCGGAGTTGATTTGATGCAATTCGAACATCCGGTTGAAAAGTTAGAAATTTGAGTGTTCTTGAAAAAATCTTGAGTTTGGAGGACAAATCTGTAGATTTTGATGTTAGTTTGATGATTTGATTTTGCAAACAAGTTTGTATGATGTTTTTATATGTGTGTGCATGTTTGGTTTGGAGCCACGAGGGCTTGGGTGAGTTTTGTATAGGCTACAGAGTGTCTAGACTTAAAAATAACAACAGTTGAACATCTGGTGTACAAGTCTCTGATCTCGCAAATGCGAGGTCGGGCTTCGCAAATGCGAAGCCAATGACAAGCCTCTAATCTACCAAATGCGAGGTCCTGTTCGCATTTGCGATATATTCCCGGAAAGCCCAGGGTTCGCAAATGCGAACCCCAGCTCGCAAATGCGAGACCAGCAACCTGTTATATCAGCTGATTGACGAGAGTTTTTCTTTTTTTCCACTTTTCTAAAACCCTAAACCTCCATAGGCAATTTTCTATAGATCCAAACTTCTTCAAATCAGTGGTAAGTGACCTCTAACTAATTTCTTTCAATTCCTAACAACTTTTAGCAATGATTTCAACCAAAAATCTAGAGTTTCCATGGTAATTTTTTGGTTTTTGGGTAGAACTTAAGAATTTCAATTTTTGGGAAATTGGACCTCGAATTGGGGTCAGATTCCAATACCAATTGTATATTCATGCTCGGGAAAGATTGGGTAAATGGATTTTGGTCCGAACCTCGAGTTTAGACCAAGTGGGTCCGGGGTGAATTTTAAAATTTTAATAGGAAACCTTTGTAAAACCATTGCTTTTCAATAAAGATGATTCCTTTAGGCTATGATTGATAACATTGGACGAATTGTAATTAGATTCAAGCGGATTAGAGGAAATTCTAAAGGGAAGGCAGTGCTAGAGTAGTGAATTGCGTGCGAGACTGAGGTAAGTGTTTGGTCTAACTTTGACTTGAGGGAATAGGAGTTCCCATTTGTTGCTATGTGAAATGCATGGGCGTGGTGTATAGGTGAGGTGACGAGTATCTATGCATCACCCAATTTTCCTGTTAACCATGATCCCTTTTTTGTCCCAACTTAATTGATTCTTGTCTTAATTATTCTATGACTATATAGCGTTGTTGTCTTGTTGGCTTCATTGTTGATAATATTGAGAAAGTGATGAGGAATATAGTCTAATTGTTTTATGATTGTTGAGGTTTATGTGATCGTTTGGTTTCAATTGATTGTTGCCAATTGTTGTGGCGAGTGTATAAAGAGTATTGGTTGTTTATTGGGTTCCCCTGTGGGACAAATAATTGAGCATCCTGGTGTTGAAATTACGAAGTCTATATATACACATTGATGTTCCTGTTGGTATCATAAATTAATATAAGGTTGTGATATATTGTTGAAAGAGGAATATTGTGAAAAGCTTGGCCTTTAATGTGAAAGCTTCATAAATTAATATAAGGTTGTGATATATTGTTGAAAGAGGAATGTTGTGAAAAGCTTGACCTTAATTGCGAAAGCTTCATAAATTAATATAAGGTTGTGATATACTGTTGAAACAGAAATATTGTGAAAGGCTTGACCTGACTTGTGAAATCTTCATGAATTAATATAAGGTTGTGATATACTGTTGAAACAGAAATATTGTGAAAGGCTTGACCTGACTTGTGAAATCTTCATGAATTAATATAAGGTTATGATATGTCTGGTGGGAGCGGGTTGCACGCCGCAACAAAGGTGTGATAAGGGTGGACAGGTGGGATCGGGTTGCATGTCGCAACAAGAGTGATAAGGGTGATATATGTAGGGACGAGGAATAAGGGTGGACAGGTGGGATCGGGTTGCACGCCGCAACAAAGGTGTGATAAGGGAGGACACTTATGATTTTACTAGATTTCATGAAAACTGTTCTTTTCTGGATTTCAAAAGGTGATTTACTGGTCTTTCTTGAAATTCAAGGATTTAAGACTTACAAATTTGAAAAGGTTAAAAACGTTTATTTTACTATTTTTCACATTTGTTCTTGACAATTATTTTCGTTTAAAGTTAAGGTTTGAAACTTGGAAATTTTGAGGATTGGTTATAGCTGAGGCCTGAAAGAGGCAGTTGTGTTATTTTATTTTTATTGTGTATTTGAATTTTATTTGTTTAGATTTCCTACTTATATATATATATATATATATGTTTATCACAGGTTTATTGTTAAAGCTCCGCCTTAGCCTCGTCACTACTTCGTCGATGTTAGGCTCGGCACTTACTCAGTGCATGGGGTCAGTTGTACTGATACTACACTATTTGCTCTTTTACACAGATCCAGGTACTAGTCGGCAGTAGAGGATTCCATGCGACCACCTATTCATTTGGAGACACGAGGTACATCTGCTGGCGTTCGCAAAGTCCGAGAGTCTTCTCCCATTTTACATATAATGTTTTCTTACCTTCTGGACAGTTGCACTATTTCTTCAGCCATTATTTGTAGTATTCTTTTAGTAGTTCGTGGATTTGTGACACCAGACCCTGGGGTGGTTTTAAGTTATTTATATAATGAGTTTGTGGCTCGTTCTATTAATGGTTTATTCGTCTATACCTGGAATATATCATAGAAAGTCAGTAGTTTAAATTTTATTTTTTTATAATTGTTTATAGGAAGTTCAAAGGAAGTAATTAATCGAACTCTAACATTGGCTTGCCTTGCAAGTGTGGTGTTAGGCGCCATCACGATCCCTAGGTCTGGGGAAATTTGGGTCGTGACAAGTTGGTATCAGAGCACTAGGTTGCTTAGGTCTCACAATCCACGAACAAGCTTAGTAGAGTCCGAAGGATCAGTACGGAGACGTCTGTACTTATCCCTAGGAGGTTATTGAGTTAGGAAACAACTCCATTTTTATTTCTACTCCATCGTGCAATTCTTGTATCCCGTAAATACTAACTAGATTCTTTTACTCTCTCGCAGATGGAGAGAACACGTGCTTCGTCCTCCACTGATCAGAATTCCGGTCCTCCGGTAGCAGCAGCCCCTACTAGGGGGCAGAGGTCGAGGCCACGCTAGAGGCCGAGGTAGGGGCAGGACTCAACCCATTTCTCAGGCAGCAGCCCCAACTACGGAACCCCAAATTGAGACTGATGAGGGGGTTTTGGCTCAGACTGTTCCGGCTGGACAAGCTCAGGTTCCCGATGTAAGGCCCCGAAAAATTTTGCTAAGCAATATAGGATTTCGGGGTGCCTGGTAGACTAATTATAATATTTTATGTGCTATAAACATGTTGTAAGTGAATTGGATATGGTAAATAAGTATATGAGTCATATAATTAGTAAGGTGGGGTCCAAGGAGAGGCCTAAGTCTAAGCCAAATGGGAAAAGTTCATAATAGGCTAAAATTCCAATGGTATTTGCACTAGTCCACATTTTGAAAATACGGCTCGATCCCATAATATAATCAATCAGCACTCTGTCGTGGCGTAGTCCACACTCTGTCGTGGCGTATGGCTCGATCCCATAATATAATCAATCAGCACTCTGTCGTGGCGTATGGCCCGATCCCATAATATAATCAATCATCACTCTGCCGTGGCGTACGGCCCGATCCCATAATATAAACAATCATCACTCTGTCATGGCGTATGGCCTGATCCCATAATATAATTAATCATCACTCTGTCGTGGCGTACGGCCCGATCCCATAATATAATCAATCATCACTCTGCCGTGGCGTACGGCCCGATCCCATAATATAATCAATCATCACTCTGCCGTGGCGTACGGCCCGATCCCATAATATAATCAATCATCACTCTGCCGTGGCGTACGGCCCGATCCCATAATATAATCAATCATCACTCTGCCGTGGCGTACGGCCCGATCCCATAATATAATCAATCATCACTCTGCCGTGGCGTACGGCCCGATCCCATAATATAATCAATCATCACTCTGCCGTGGCGTACGGCCCGATCCCATAATATAATCAATCATCACTCTGCCGTGGCGTACGGCCCGATCCCATAATATAATCAATCATCACTCTGCCGTGGCGTACGGCCCGATCCCATCCCGTGATTCTCTTATCACACTTAAATCAAGCCAAGTATCACAACGTTTAAAGACAACAATACCAATCACACAAGTATACAAGTCATATCTATGCTACAACAGGGAAAAACAATGAACATGTTGTGTCCTAACTACCCGGACGAAGCAGTAATAGACACTATGTACGGACTCTCGTCACTCGGTACGTACGTA
>MDKH01105617.1:0-32929 GCA_005239495.1 Nicotiana undulata | reverse complement strand
ATGCGAGGCAACTGCAGATGACACTGAAGATTAGCATGTTGCAGAAACGATAAGGATCTTGAGAGAACAACAAAAGGCTATCATGGGCCATCTCTCACGCTAGGACCAGGCCGTGACAGAATTGAGGCAAGCGTTGTTGGGTGCTTTTAACAACACGAATGGAAGAGGTCTAGTTCCTCCCGATACTCTCGTAAATCAAACAACACAAAGGGTTGATAACAACACCCCGAGGGGTGAGGTCGGCTTCGACAGGGCCGGGGAGTTTGACGGCGGATTTGGTAACAATAACAGTAATGATCCTTTCAAAACTGAGCTCATGCGATTTATGAGAGAAATAAACGCTCCAATGGACCAAATTCCGGGTGCACCACCTGTGTTGAAGGGCCCAAACTCAAAGAAATACACCTGGTTTCCATTCAAACCGAGCACATCACTGGATTTAATACTGATGTGGTTCAAAATGCTAGATTTAACAAAATATAATGGGACTCAGGACCCTCAAGAACACATCACTACATATACAACAATAGTGAAAGCAAATGACTTGTCTCCACACGAGATTGAGTTGGTCCTGCTAAAGAAGTTTGGAGAAACCCTCACGAAGGGAGCCGTGACATGGTACTCACTCTTACCCGAACACTCTTTCATCAAGGCCCATGCCGGGGCCATGAAGGTCTAGGCCTGGAAGGCAGACATATTCAAAATTTTAAAAATAGAGTACGAGTTGCTGCGTGAGTTCGTGACCATATTTAAGAAAGAAAGGATGTTGCTACCAGTCGTTCCAGATGAATGGGCAACTCAGGCATTTACTAAAGGGCTGAACCCGAGGAGTTCCGACGCCTCCCAGAAACTGAAAGAAACCCCGCTCGAGTCTTAGGCAACTGCATAGGCAGACATCCATAACCATTACAAATCAAAGATAAGAGTAGAAGATGAATATCTCGGGTTCCCGACATTAACTAAGGGTCGGATCAAGAAAAGAACATGGATAAGTCGAAGGATGATTTGGATGCTGATCAACGATCTTCTAAGGGTTGGTTTTTTCCCTCCGAAAGGGCCAAAAGAAACGATAGAGGGTTCTGGTCACCGGATAGGTTCGTGCCCGATAGAAGACCTGATTTTTGCCAGAATAGTAGGTCATTGCAAAATAAAGAGGTATCAGGTTCCTAGGATTTCACCTATCCCAGACCGTCCGAGTATAATTTGAATATCAAAATAGTGAAGCTGGTATCGGTGATGAGGAACATCATGGAGACGCGATTCTTGAGGCTGATGATATCTAATCCAAGCCAAAGGGATCCTAATCTATGGTACGAGTATCATGGAACTAGCTTCCATCAGACAGAGGAATCCTAGATCTGCGCGAGGAGGTGGCGACGTTGTTGAAAAACGACCATCTCAGAGAGTTCTTAAGAGACTGGGCTGCAAACAATTATGATTGCAACCTATATAACGCAGAGCCCTCGAAGATAGGTGAAGACCCTCCCTGACAAACCATCAACATGATTTTCGGGGGGAAATGAGATCAATAGTGTGACCTTCTTGGCAGCAAACAAAATACAAAGGTGTCGATGACTCATAGCAAGAGACTCTAGGAAGTCGTCGAGGATGACATCACATTCACAAAAGAGGACGCCGATGGACTTCTATTGCCACACAACGATGCCCTGTTAATCTCTCTTAGCGTTCTAGATTTGAAAATTAAACGTGTTTTGGTGGACTCAGGAAGTTCAACCAATATCATTCAATGGAGAGTGTTGGATCAAGCCAAGCTAACCGGAAGCATCATTCCGGCCACAAAACTCCTCGTCGGGTTCAACTTAGTGAGGATGACAACTCGAGGGGAGATCCTGTTGCCCACGAACGCCGAAGGGGTCATGAAGATTACATTGTTTGAAGTAGTAGATGGAGACATGTACTACAACATAATTCTTGACAGACCATGGCTACACAAGATGAAGGCCGTGCCATCAACATATCGCCAATTTCTGAAATTCCCAGCACCAAAGGGAATCGAACAAATAAGAGGAGATCAACCGGCGACAAGGGAGATGAACGTGGTCTCCGTTTCCAATAGTAAAGGGAAGGAACATGTGGCATAGCAATTACAGGAACCGACGCCCGCTTGCAAACCAAACGAAGATGACAAAGGAGAGGATTCGTCGGAATCCTATCAGGTACAAAGGTATTTCGAAGTACCTGAAGAAACAGATACAACCAAATCCACGGTGGAAGAACTCGACAAGTAACATTGTTCAAAAATTCTCTGGAGGAGAACTTCCACTTGGGGACAAGACTAAACCTGGAGCTCTGGTTAGGATTTATAGAAAATTTTTAAAACTAGCGTCGATTGTTTTGCATGGTCACACACATATATGACAAGTATCCCTCTATAGGTGGTCGTGCACAAGTTAAGCTTGGACCCCAGCATCCCTCCGGTAAGACAAAAGAAGCGTCCAATCGTCTAGGTTAGAAACATGTTTGTCAAAGAAGATGTAAATCGATTGCTCGATATCGGTTCAATCCGGGAGGTAAAGTATCCCGACTGGCTAACTAACATAGTAGTAGTTCCAAAAAATAATGTGCATAGATTATAAGGATCTAAATAAGGCTTGCCCGAGAGACTCGTTCCCATTTCCAAACATTTATCAAATTATTGATGCAACGTCCAGGCACGAGTTGATGATTTTCCTCGATGCCTATTCCGGGTAAAGCCAAATCAAGATGAACTCTGAGGATCAGGAAAACACTTCGTTCATAAATAACTTTGACACATATTGCTACAAAATGTTCGAAAAGCAAATAGAGAAAACAATGGAAGTTTACATAGATGATATGTTAGTTAAGTCTCTAAACGCAAGTGAAATTTGAAACACCTCCAAGAAACCTTTGACATAAGGAAGCACAACATGAAGCTTAACCTCGAAAAGTGTGCGGTTAGAATAAGCTCAAGTAAATATTTGGGTTTCCTGGGTTTACAAAGAGGGATCGAAGTTAATGCCAACAAGACAAAAGCCATCGAGGACGTTCCAGACCAACTAGTAAATGTGAAAGAAGTCCAAAGGCTAATCGGAAGAATGACCAATCTAAGAAGGTTCATTTCCCGGTCCTCAGAAAAATGTCATCACTATTCTCACTTCGGAAGAAGAAGAACAACTTCGAATGGATTCCGGAAGGCCAACATGCTCTAAAAGACCTGAAACAGTATTTATCAAGCCCCCCGTTAGTATCAAAATCGGAGGAAGGTAAACAATTGCTAATATACTTAGCGATCTCGGAAGTAGCGGTAAGTACCGTTCTAGTCCGGAAAGACAAAAGTACACAATCTTCTATCTATTATGCTTGCAAAATGACAGGAGCGGAAACTCGTTATCCAAAGCTCAACAAATTGGCCTTGGCTCTCGTAGTCGTTTCTCGAAAGGTTAGGCCTTTCTTTTAATGCCACCTGATAGCCTTGGTGACAACTTTTCCCCTACACAATGTCCTTCACAAGCCTGAATTGTCAGGTCCACCAGCCAAATGGACAGTCAAAATGAGTGAATTTGAAATCGAATTTAAATCTAGGACTACGATCAAATTACAAGTTTTTGCCGAGTTCGTGGCCGATTTCAGTCTCGGCTGCTGCCTTTGGCCACTAAGGAAGTTGTGATGGTGTCGGAAACGATATTAAGAGTTTGGACCTTGTTCATAGACAGAGCTTCCAATGCGAAAGGGTCCGGGCTCAGGGTAGTCTTAATCTCTCCCTCGGGAGAAGTCCTGAAGCAGGCCATAAAAATTGTTACCTTGACTAACGATGCAACTGATTATGAGGTTTTGAGATCAGGACTTGATTTGGCCTGGGGACTAGACTCCGCGGTCATTGAAATTATATGTGATTCCCAACTTGTGGTAAATCTGGTATATGGAACACCAAGGAGTAACGTATGCATTGGTGAAAGTTCAAACTTTGCTCTCGCGGTCCTAGGAATAGTAAATGACCCACACCCTAAGAGAAAAAAATACAGAAACAGATGCACTGGCCAATCTAGGGTCGTCTGCGTAAATGAATGGATCAGATTTCGATACGGTCAAACAGCTCGTGCACTCGGTATTGGACGTGGATGGTTATTATGAAGTAAATACGAACAACTAGGTCTAGGACTGGAGAAATGAAATCATTGACTACCTTGAGCATGGAAAGCTGCCCGAAGACATCGTGGGCACTCCATACCTAAGCATCTCGTTACATCTTCTGGGGAGGACAGTTATACAGAAGGTCATTCCATGGCCCGTTGGCCCGATGCTTAGGCGCCTCCAAAGCTAATAACGTCACGAGAGAGGTTCACAAAGGAATTTGCGGGATCATTCAGGTGCAGACTCGTAGGTGTCAAAATTAGTTAGGCAGGATACTACTGGCCCCAGATGGAACAACAAGCTAAGGAATTTGTTTAGAAATGCGACAAGTTTCAACTCCATGCACCATTAGAGCACCAACCAATAGAGCTACTACACTCGGTATTATCCCCATGGCCATTCATCAAATGAGGGATGAACATAGTCGATCCACCGCCACTGGCTCTCGGTAAGGAATTTTGATTTTAACTGATTACTTCACTAAGTGGGTTAAAGTAGATCCTTATAAGACAATCGGCAAGCACAAAGTGGCCGATAAACATAATCTTCCGGTTAGGAATACCGAATGAGATTTCCTAAGACAAAGGACCACAGTTCGTAGGCTCGAAGATCACAAAATTCCTTGAAGATTAAAAGAATCACATCTTCGCCATACCATCCTAGAGCAAATGGGCAGGCGGAATCAACCAATAAGGTGATTATTCAAAATTTCAAGAAGTGGTTGGAAGCAGCCAATGGAAAATGGCCCGAAGAGTTACCAGGAGTGTTGTGGGCATATCGGACAATGACCAAGACGAGCACGGGAGAGACATCTTTCTCTCTCGTATACGGAGCAGAAGCTCTGATCCCAGTAGAAATAGGAGAACCAACCTTGAGGTACTTCCAGGCGGACGATGAAACGAACAATGAAGCATTTCTAATCAAATTGGAACTTCTTGATGAACGTGGGGACTTGACACACATAAGGATGGTGTCCCAGAAACAAATAATGAAAAGATACTATAATCGAAGAGCCAATCTCATTTATTTCAAAATGGGAGATTTGGGTTTAAGAAAAGTGACTCAAACACCCGTGAGCTCAACGTAGGAAAATTGGGTATAACATGGGAAAGCCCCAACCGGGTTACGACTGTCACCGGGAAATTATCATATGAACTAGAAGACCAAGACAACGTCAAATTGCCGAGCAACTGGAACGTGACTCGCTTCAAAAGGTATTATTGCTGATGAGCACTTCTTATACTAAAAATATGTGCTGCACTATTTTTTCCTTCGTCCAGTTTTTGTCCCAATTGGATTTTTCTAGCAAGTTTGTTAATGAAGCATCAACGGAAAACATACTATGAAGGAAATGCCATCAGCAGAAATAAGAACTTTAAACGACCAACCACTACAAGATGGTTAAATAGTCTTTGGCTCGGTGGAAAATTCCTAATGGGAAGCAAAACTTTCCACCGGACCAAAGGCTATTCAACCATTTACAAGTGTATTCCCGACAAGCCACTCGGGGGTGGTTAGATAATCTTTGTCTCGATAGAAAAGTTCCTAATGGGAAACGAAGCTTGCTATCGGACCAATGATTATCCAAGCATTCACTAGTGGAATCCTCGAAGGAGCAAGACTTCCAGTGTTCGAATTCACATCCTTTGCATTCGAACATTGGAGGGGAATGATATGAACGACAACCTGATATCCACATAAACTGGTACTGTAGTCCGGAAATAAAGATGCCCCATCGAAACCGGGGACTACACAACCAGCCCCATAGAAACAAGTTGTACAAATTAGCCACATGTAATGGAAATTTCTTTTCTTTTAGAAAAACAAATGCTTATGTACTTTTGAACATATAAGGAATAAAATAAACTCCTTTTATTTTTATCTTGTTTCTTGTCCAAACGATGAATTGATTTTATCATTTGCAAGTTAACCAAGTACTTCAAATGCTAGTGCCGGAATGTACATGACACGTCCTCTTCAAGAGCACAATAAATATAAGAGGACCCTCTCTTATGAAACCATCACGGTAAAGAGTTGGTCCCGGAAGGGTTTATGCCACGAATCCAAATGCTATCAGGGAAAAATGCACCTGAAGCCTTGCATAATTCGACGCAAAAAGTAAACTTTGTGCAATGCTTATACAAAAAGCGCTTTATTTATCAAAAGTGCCAAGAAGCACAAGTACAAAAATACAAAATTAAAACAACAAAGGAAGAGAAAACAAAGTGATAACCTACATCACCCCAAGAACTCGGGGGAAGAGAAGCATCAGCGTCCTTGGGAGAAATAGGTAGATCTTCCGTCGGCTCGAGATCTTGGCCTTCATCATTATTCTCCTCACGTTCCTCTTTGGTTTTTGAGAACTCGGAACCTACACCAGAAGATTCAGTTGCATCAGGTTGAGCCGGGAGGCGTCTTTGTGCGGCTGACTCCAACTCTCGGGCCTTGGCTGTTTCATTTTTAATATGAATGATGCCCGCTTTAGCCTCTTCCAAGGTTTTTCTCCTCATGCTATACAAATAATATGTTTTTTTCAATGATGGAGGAATCCACTCGGCATTGGAGTTATGATTTAAGCCTATCAACCTCGGTCTAAAGTCCATTGCACTCTGATCTCGTGGCGCTAAGACTAAGATCAAGATCATGAATAATGGTTATACGAACCTTATTACGCTCCATGATCCTCTTATACCTATCCTCCATCTGCTCACTCTTCTCCTCGACAACAATAACCTTTTCAAATTTCGAGTTCAAGGCTACCTCCAAGTTATTCAATCTCTCAATGGAGGCATATTTGCGCTCAGCGGCAGCGAGCACAACATTCTGGACCTCATACCATTTAGCCTTGGCTTCTTTGAACTATAAATTTAATTGAGAGGATTCTTGGCTGAGGGCCATCACGTCCTGCTCACTCTGTTGCAACCGAGCCTCTAACTCACCAGCTTTAACAGCTTTTTCTTCCAGCACTGGCGAGAAGCAATTTGGTCCCTCTCGGCCAACAACTTGTCCCGCTCGGACTGGAGTCCTTCTTTATTGAGGATCAATTTCTGATGCCATTGGAAGCAAGGAAGTTCGCATGCAACGCAAAAACCCAAGTTAGAAACCCTGACATAGCAAGTAAAGAGAAAACAAGCAATAAAGAGAACACGTATGTTACCGATGTTGCATTATGCATGGAATTGTTTAACAAACACTCTCCGGAGAGAGAGTGTATTTTCTTCTTATCCTTTTATGAAGTCAGCGGCTTCAGATTGTTGGCGAGTTTCATCGGTCGGGACATCATATGGAACTCGGTAGAAATCTAGGGTGAGACACTCATCCTCCTTTGTGGATGTGCAGAAGGAGACGAATAGTTGTGCCCCTGTGTACGGCCAAAATTTGGGAGTCCGATTTTGAGTTCATAATGGAATTCCAAGCCCGGTCTTGAGAGGCTCGAAGAAGAGCCTGAAATTGGACCCCGAAATGCATCCCTCGAGAAAGTATATCGAAGTCCCATCTGCCTCGAAGAAATATAAAATTGATGATCGTCATGGAAATGCGGAAAATTCCCAAGGGCACGTGGTTAGAGCTAATAAGGTCTGCAAGAGATAGTGCAAGTCCGTACTAAGCTGTTATAAAGCTGTACCAATAGCATTCCTTTGTCATAATTAGACATGTACTATGTTGGGAGTCTCCCCTCCTATATAAAGGGGGTCCCTATCATTTTGTAACACACATGAATATTCACTGCAATAGAACATTCCCTGCTTTCCTCGTTTAACGTGCTCAATATTACTCTACAACTTTACTGTTCTTCATTTATTATTTTCCATTTATTGTTCATTATTAACTGCCAAAGACTTTCCTCGAGGCCCCCTATATTACTGAGCTCGAGGTCCTCAGTTTCGTGACTACACTGGTTTGACTATCACTTCTGTCTTACTTATACTTAATGTTTTTCACCTATCCACTAGTATTAAAATAAATCACATATTTTTAGAATCATAAATCACTTTTAATTGTTAAAACATTTTCAAGGTAAACAGTTTGGCGCCCACCGTGAGGCTAAAAATAATAGTGATTGTTTTGGTGCTAGATTTCTGAAAATGCAAGTTATTTTTCACACTTTTTCTTGTCCAAGAATCTTTGATTTCAGGTCAAAAAATGTCTAACTCAACAAATGCACATGGAAACAAGGGTCTGGAGCTCCATGGAGAGAACAATACAACTGCCTCAGTCGTCGGTGTGCCACCGCAAAACTCTAGGGTGGCACCAGCACCAATCCCCGTCGATGTAGGCTCACGCAATGCTTTGCATGTTGATATAGACACCGATTACCAACATGAAGCGCAAAGAACACAAGGTCGGGAAGAAAGAGAAGTTAGCCTACATGTCATTTTTGAAATGTTACAAGCACAACAAATGGCTATAGCTCAGTTACAAAGTCAGCAGAAGACCCCGAGCATAGCAGGACCATAAACAACTCCTCGAGTTGAGAAAGAACCAGAAAGATCGAGCAACAGTGGGTTAGGAAAAAAACCCGCTATCATTAGAATTCTCAAGGACCTCACCAAAAGGATCAAGTCAGAAGAAAATAAGATAGAGGCCAACGACAAAAAAATGGAGACCTATAACTCGAGGGTCGACCAGATCCTGGGTGCACCTCCGATTTTGAAGGGAGTAGATTCAAAGAAGTTCGTGAAGAAACCATTTCCAGCAAGTGCGGCTCCGAAGCCCATTCCGAAGAAGTTCAGGATGCCCGATATCCCAAAGTAAAATGGGACCACAGATCCCAATGAGCACATTTCCACATATACTTGTGGTATAAAAGGAAATGACCTAAAAGACGATGAGATTGAATCTGTTTTGTTGAAGAAATTTGGAGAAACACTGTCGAAGGGGGCCATGATGTGGTATCATAACCTCTCCCCGAACTCAATAGATTCGTTTGCCATGTTTAAAGACTCTTTTGTAAAGGCACTTGTTGGTGCCATTAAGGTTTCTACGAGGAAGTCCGATGTCTTCAAAATTAAACAAAGAGAGAATGAGATGCTAAGGGAGTTCGTATCCCGCTTTCAGATGGAGCGGATGGAATTACCACCAGTCTTCGATGACTGGGCAGTGCAAGCCTTCACTCAGGGATTGAATGAACGAAGCTCAATAGCTTCGAAGCAGCTGAAATAAAATTTGGTCGAATATCCCGCCATAACTTGGGCGGATGTGCACAACAGGTATCAATCGAAGATTAGGGTCGAGGACGACAAATTGGGAGCCCCCTCAGGCTCAATATATTCGAGCAAGCTCTGAGAAAATGAATCAAGGAATGCAGAAAGGGAGCCGAGACTAAACAAGGAAAGATACCAACCGTATGTCGAAGATCGAAGAAATACCCTGAGGCGTAACATACCTCGAAGCGATAGAAGGATGGATCGAGTTCAAGGTTCCCGGGGAGTTGTGAGCAAAGCCGGGTTCAATAGGCACACGGGGCCGGTGGAGGCACCCCGATTGTCAGAATACAACTTCAACATCGATGCCTCAGACATCGTATCGGCCATAGGTAAGATCAAAGATACCAGGTGGCCAAAGTCCATGTAGTTAGGTCCTTCCCAAAGGAACCCCAACTTAATGTCAAAATATCATGGCACTCATGGTCATAGGACCAAGGACTGTAGACAACTTCGAGAGGAGGTGACCTGACTGATCAACGAAGGGCATCTTCAAGAATTCCTCAGCGATCAAACAAAGAATCACTTTTGAGAAAGAGATGCAAAAAGGAAGAACGAACTAGAAGAACCCCAGCACATCATTCACACGATCATTGGAGGAGTCGACATACCACAGGGACCTGTGTTCAAACGGACAAAAGTATCCATCACAAGGAAAAAACAAACTCGAAGCTACATACCCGAGGATGCTCTTATGTTTAGGGAAGAAGACGTCGATGCCTTGTCTTGGCCTCATAATGATGCAATGAAAATTTCTCTTCTTTTGAATAAAGTTCAAATTAAACGTGTGCTCGTGGATCCAGGTAGCTCGGCCAACATACTCGGGTCGAGGGTGGTGTAGCAGCTCGGACTGCTCGATCAGATCATACCCGCCTCTCGAGTCTTCAATGGATTCAACATGGCGAGTGAGACAACGAGGGGGAAATCATCCTCCCAGTCAACGTGGTCGGTACAATTCAAGATACCAAGTTTCATGTCATCGAAGGTGACATGAAGTACAATGCCTTACTTGGAAGGCCGTGGATACATAACATAATGGCAATGCCATCAACTCTTCATCAAATGATGAAGTTCCCAACAAAGGATGGTGTAAGAACGATGACTAGAGAGCAGCATGCAACAAAGGAGATGTTCGTGGTGCACGACATGTCACCGACATCGACACCTTCCACTTCGGAGAAGTCAAAAGACAAGCAGATATCCAAATAGCAACCACAGTCTACACCCTCGGTTGAACCCGAGGAACAGGTGATCGGTGAGTAGTTGATCGAGGATGACGAAGTCAACGGTCGAAAAGATTGAAAAGGCCTCAGTCCGAGGTAAAGCATGCATTCATCAAAGACGAGGTAACAAAATTTCTGAAAATAAGAAGAATTCGTGTAGATTACAAAGACCCGAATAAAGCATGCCCTAAAGACTCATTCCCATTTCCCAACATCGATCGCTTGATCGATGACACGGCTGGCCAACGAGATCCTTACTTTTCTCGATGCTTACTTCGGGTAAAAATCAAATTCAAATAAACCCGGAGGACCAAAAAAAGACTTCGTTCATCATGAAGTATGGTACATATTGTTATAATGTAATGCCCGTCGGGCTAAAAACGCGGGAGCTACATATCAACGCCTAGTTAATAAGATGTTCGAACATCAAATAGGCAAGTCTATGGAATTTTACATTGATGAGATTCTAGTTAATTCCCTGCGCGAAGAGGACCATTTGACTCATTTGTAGGTAGCGTTCGATATCCTTAGAAGGTATAACATAAAGCTCAACCCCGAGAAATGTGCCTTCAGAGTCGGTTCGGGAAACATTTTGGGTCTCATGGTGTCGAACAGGGGAATCGAGATCAACCCCGACAAAATCAAGGCCACTGAGGGCTCAAACAACGAGGCTATGAACACCGCCCTCGAGCTACAAGGTGAAAACCGCAAGGCCGCACTAGTTCGAATGGTCGCTCGAAGGCAAAAGATCGAAAGGTACTACATCAGAAAAACAAACCTCCGCTACTTCGGAGTCGGGGACTTAGTTCTAAGAAAAGTCACCCTCAACACCCAAAAACCTGAATGAATGAATGAATGAAGGACCGTACCGCGTCCTCGGAGTAGTAGGCAAAGGGTCCTACAAACTTAGCACCATGGAAGGCGAGCAACTACCAAGCAATTGGAACATATGGATGCTCAAGCGCTATTATTTCTGAGGTATAATCTTCTCCTTTTTCATTTATATTTCATACTAACTCGTTGCAGGTGTTCGATTAAGAGGAATCGAAGCACCCTCCAGCTCGAAGACCTTGGGTTTTAAAGCATGCGTTGCACTCTTATTCCCTTATATCGGGTTTTATCCCAAACGAGTTTTACCGGCGAGGTTTTTAATGAGGCAACATCTATATGCTACCTAAGGAAAACTCAACAAGTATTCAAGGCTTCTTTTCAATCAACCTCGAATACTGAGGGGCATCACCCTAGGAGGTTACTTTTTCAAATAAATCAAGTTATGCCAAAGGGGGCCTCGATAGGAGAATGTTGTATCGGGCCAAACGGTCAAATGAACCGTGTCCGCGTAGAATAGTCGAGTCCACGATGGCAACAACGTGTACGCTTGTATCAAGTAATCTAAGAAGCATCTTTTCTTATGAAAATGCTTTGTGCCTCAAAGAAGTTTACTATTTTCACATGAAACGACTCAAGATCCAAAAACGCTCGAACACTACGGGACTGTCATCAACAGTCAGCTTATCGAGTCATCAAGACTCGAAATCGTAAGACCTCAATGAGGAAACATAGAATCTATAAGACCTCATTGAGGCAACATCGAATCTATAATACCTCAATGATACATACTCATACTCAAATTTGCAAGACTTTAAAAGGGAATAACCCCGATATTAAGGCCAAGACTATATATTCGAAGTTGTAAGACCCCTAAAAAGGCACACCCTCGATATATAGGCCGAGGTCATCTCACGCGGGTACTAAAGGTGACAAACTAATATAAATACCACGGTCATATGAAAAGGCTACGGCCGAATTAACGCGGCTCAGAGACGTCCGACTTTTGCCACAAAACAAAAGGCCTTCAAACACTTCGAAATAACCGGTCAATCAGGCTACCCTCGACATGAGCAAAGGAGCTTCGATAATATCAGCTCCGAACAATGAAAAGGCTTTGAAAAATCCGCCTTCGAGAGAACCTCACGAGGTACTCAGTTATCGTCACATATCGACTTATAATCGAGGTTCCTATTTGAGCCGTCGAAGAGTCGGACAAACACGAACTATGCCAAGGCATAACTAAACTTTAAACGTCTTTAGCCAAAATGGGGAAACATTTATAGCCGCATTAGAGGTCGAATCAACCCAATCTATAAGAGCGTAAAGGCCTATATGTAAGAGCCTAAGGGCAAATCTAATGAGCCTAAGGGCCAACTTAAAGAGCCTAAGAGCCGATGTCTAAAACGACAATACTTAGAAAACTTAAAGGCCGAAGCACACCATGCTCGGAACCCTACTCAGTTCGAACTCGAAATTCTCGAGTTAAAACTTAACTCAAATATCGGACCCTAAGAGGTCACCTATTATCGATCGTTCACTAAGCTAGAAACCTAAGGGTTTTATATTCTAAGTCCAGTATATCGGACTAATCACCAACAACATCAAAATTCAAAAGCTAAGGCATAGGCAAGGCAAAAATTAACACGGCGCAAAGATGGAACGAAGAATTCCTTTATATAACGATACAAAAAGTACAATTACAACACTCCCACAGGGAGACCTTTTACAGAAATTAGATAAGACCTAATCTATAATCGAGGACTTTGTCTTTTCCCCTCGGGGACTTTGCCTTCGTCAACCCCTTCGAGTCCAACCTCCTCGTCAACCTCTTCTTCATCATTTTCAGCTTCATCATCGGAGAAAAGGAGGAATTTGGCATTATCCTCGCCTGCCTCAGCCTGCTCTATCTCCTCAGAAAGGTCGAAGCCCTTAGCATGAATCTCCTCTAGGGTTTCCCTTCGGGATCGACATTGTACATAGTCACCAACTCTTTTTCTCGATCAGAGGCCCCCCTCAACTCCATCTGAGCATCAGTAGCATCTTTCAGATAGATGGCCACCTTCTTATCGGCCTTTATTTAGACCTCTTCGGCTTCGGCTCGAGCCTTCACAACTTTGGTCTTCGCCTTTGAGAGATCGGCTTCAATCTTAGCTATCCTGCCCGCCTGAATTGAGTTGCTTTCTCGAGCATTACGGAGTTTAATCTCAAGGGCGGAGACTTTAGTCAAAGCATTTTTTTTATCCGTAACAAGGACATCCATCTGTGCCTTCAATTCGTTGCACTCAGAATTGACCTGGTTGACTTCGCCCCGAAGGCGTTCCAGCATCTCGATCTTTCGCTGCAACTGAGACATCGAAGTATTAGCCTCCCAAGATGGGAGATGGAGTCCATATTCGTTCAAAACTAAGGTTACCTGCTTCTATAGCTTGTCTTCATACTCACGAGCTCGGGTCAATTCCGACCGAAGTTGTACCAATTCCCTTTCCTTCTTATTACAAAGAAGCCAGAGGGATTTCTCCCCGTTCGAGGACCTACGCAACTTGGCCTCACAGCGAAGCAACTCAGTTTTAAGTTTGTCAAAGACCTACAAAAAAGAAGGCCAGTTAGAAAAAAGAAGAAAGTATGAAGTTAGAAAGGTTATAATGCCATCAAAAAAATCACCATAGAGAGAGTCGTTGATCCTCCCCAAAGGTCGAGTTTGCATCTACTGGTTCGGCCTCATCGATCCCGGTAAAGCAACCCTAGAAGGGCTCCTTCTCATTCGGGACTCAGCCTAATTTGGGCGACCTCTGTTTCTCAGTGTGCCTCATGGTATCTTCGGAGAAAGCTGAGAATAGTAATGGAGGATCTGCTGTCTTGGCCTCGCGAAAACCACCCGAGGTGCTCTGATTGGGCAAAGGTGGAATCGGAGCCCATTCCCTTTGGAGTATTTTCCGACGTCTGAGAACCAGCTGCCAAATCAGGTAATGAAGGACCTTCGCCCCTCCTCTCTTTTGGAACCTCTCCCTCGAGGCTAGGGGCCTCGAGATAACGGGCTTAATACCCTCGGGAGGCCTCCTGGTTCGAACAATCCTCTTCGACAAAATTGCCATCCACAGATCGACCTACGAATATAAGATCTTCGTCGATGGTTGCATCCTTCTTGCGCCTCCGGGAGGGCCTTGCTTTGCTTTGAATACCCTCTCCCCTCGAGGATCCTTTACTTTTATTATCCTTCTTTGGCTTTAAAGCCGAAGGTTCTTCTTCTTCCCCGAGAGGGGACGGTCTCATCTCAGAGAACTCACTGATGCCTGCAGCAGAGAAATTAATGTACATAAATAAAAGTATTTCTTAAGAGAGGAACTACATAGCACATACCGTGGTGTTTTTCCTCCCATTTGCTCTTCGACAAATCTCGCCACTTGCGTTTGTCGTAGGTCGAAGAAGCTTCCAGTTTGCGAACCCAGTCCGCGAGATCGAGGATCACATCTGGCATCCACGGGACCGCTGTAGGAGAGCAAAAGGAGCGTTCATATGTAGTTTGGCAAAATCGAGAACAAAAGTAATAAAGTACAACATATTACTTATGTTTGAAATTCCATTCCTCGGGGAATGGCAGAAACTCCGCAAAATGACGTCAACGGTCCTCACTCGAATAAATCGACTCATCCATCATTGATCCTTGTCCTCGTCGTCACTGGCAAAGAAAGGCTTGGTGGATTGGTGTAATACTTTAATTAGACCTTCGAAATATAGAGGTCGATGCAACTTAATAAGGTGACTAAGAGTGAATTCAAGCTCGACCTATTCAACAAAAAATCTCATCATTAGCATGATCCTCCAGAAAGACTGATGGATCTGAGCCAAAGTAACTCGATACCTTTGGCAGAACTCGAGCACAATTTGGTCGAGGGGACCCAACGTGAATGGGTACGTATACACGTTCAGAAACCCCTCTACATGGGCCGTAATATCCTCTTCCCGAGAGGGTATCTGCAGTACTACTTCTTCCCCCCATCCACACTCTCTCCTCACAGGTTCGAGCTGTCTCTCCTCGATTGAACGAATGTACCTCGATGCGTGTTCTCGACGGCCAGGGACATCGGGGGTTTCTCTATCGTGAAATCTTTCTTCAAGGAGAAGCTCTTCGAGACTAGTTCGCTATACGCTGATGGTGTACCACCGGCCGGGCGGGAAGCAGAGGTGGATCTTCCCTCTGTCTGATGAACGAATTTGGATATGGTATCCATGATTTATTTAAAACAAGAAAGGAGAGATGAAAACTCCGGCGAAAGCTTTAAACTATTACGGCGAAAAAAATGGTGGAGGAAAGGAACTCTATAGAGGAAGATGGTTGTGCAAAATGGTAAAGTTCTTAATGAGAGGGAAATCAAGTATATATAAGATAAAAATAGCGACTATTCATTAATGTTGATAGCAAACCAGCTCTAGCGAAGCAATTATGACTTTTGGGAAAATGATATGGCGGGCCACTTCGGTCACTTAGCGGTCACGTCATAAGAATGATGTCACCACACAAGCGTTTCGAGGGGTCGAGAAGTCAAATCGTTTTCTTACCAATCCATTCTAAGAAAGTTATGCGATTGAAGTCAAAGAAGTCTAATTTTAAGGGTCTCTGTTACGCCAAGACCGAGCTCGGAGGATTTGAAATGAAGTTCGAGTTAGACCTTTAAATGAACACTTAAAGACGGAACATTGAAGGCATTAATGCAAAGTAAAAGTGAAACAAGAATATTCTTTGTATTCGAAAAGGCATATTTACATGGGTGCATTCACAAAGCTCTCACACGGAGCCCTTACTCAAAAGAAGAATAAATAAAAGGATCGAAAAAGGGCATATTCTTCATCTTCACTGCTCTCCGAGACGCTAGCAGAGCCCTCGTCAGAAGTGATCATTGCTGCCGACTCTTTTTCTAAGGCCTTCACTTCCTCGATCTCGGTAGAAAGATCGAAACCCTTGGCGTGCATTTCCTGGAAAGACTGCCTTCGAGCTTCTAATCGAGCATGGCCAACGGCGTGAGTCAGCTTGAGCTTAGCCTCTTCAGATATCTTATTGGCCCGAGCATTTGCAACAGCAACATCATCCCGGTACAAGGATATGAGTGTGTCGGCTTCAAACTTGGCTATGGATAACGCGACGGCCTATTCAGCATGAAGCGCTTTATATTTGTGGCCCTCCTCTTTCGCACCCTGAAGAAGATGCTGGGCCGAGGTCAGCTTCTCTCGAAGAGTCTCCTTCTAAGAGGACATGATGTCCATGCTCTGCTTTAGTTCGAGGATCTCAGCATTTTTGGCCACAATCTCTTCCCGAAGTTTTCCCGCTAGGTCATCCTACTGCTTGATCTGCAAAAACCAACTCAAAGTGTTAAATTCTAAGTAGTGAAAATGGAAAGCAAGACCACAAAGGCTAAGCTAGATGTTTGATGAAGTTGGCCTGCTCTTGGAACTCTTTCTTCGAGCTTGCTCGAAGGCCACTCAGTTCCTCTTTCCTTCTGGCATATAGGGTTTTGAGCTCATTCGACTCTGACATGAGCTTCCTAAGCTCCCCCTCACAATGAGCCAGCTTGGCTCATAACTTGGAGAAGTACTGCTCGTAGAGCATCACGACCTGAAACACAAAGGAAAGAAGTTAGAAAAACAAGAACCAAAACTCAAAGAACAAATGTTATATTAAACAGTTACCTGTTTTTGGAGTTTCTCATCCTTCTCAAGCATAAGTGAGGAATCGAGATCACGGTCCTCCTAACCACCGGAAAAATAATCTTCAAATATATCATTCTCTCCCTGGGATGCCCCCACGTCGGGAGTTCCCCAGTTTTGGGCATCCCGTATTTGTCCTGGAGAAAACAACGGACCTGGTAGAGGATCACCTATGTTAACAACCCCAATGGGGGGCCTTCTCTCGCCTTCGAGGAGTTTCATTGTTGGGTCCCCCGAATTCGCTGACCAAGTGCTCATTGGCACAGGATGTACCCTGGTCGATGATCGGCTCGGGGAATTCATTTAAACCCTCCTCGAGAGTCTCCTCAACTCGAGGTAGGACCGTATCGGCAACCTATGGCTCAGTAGTGTTCAGCTCAGCAGCCTTTGAAGCATCAATGCTTTGTTTTCCCCTAAGTACCAGTGGGCAATTGTCATCATCTTCGTCTTCAGCACGAAGGCTCTCCGCGGTTGCCGGAGATAAGGTTGTCGTATCGGCCTTAGGATTTCGATCCTTGACTCTCTTTGGTTTCAGAGACTCCGCCGACGTCTTCTTCTTTCTGTTTTTATCTTTGGAGGGTTTTTGGGTCTCCACTTCGCCAGGTGGAGGCGGCCTCATCAAAACGGCTTCTCCGAGGTCTGCATAAGCACAAAATATCAAGTATACCACCAAGAAATCTTTTACTGAGGAATTCAAATACAAAAATGATAAAAACATACCATGATTTTGGCCTCTCATCGGGTTTTGGCCAAGTCGCGCCAGACAGGCTTAGCATATGGGGAGGTAGAATCTAATTGTTGAACCTAGCCCAGGAGGTCTTTGACCACGCAAGGGTATCATTCAACGGCTGCATCATCAGAAAAGAACAAGTTCAAAAAAGGAAAGAAAACATTCAATTAACGAAGCATATTCGATGTATCGACACTTACGACTCATATTCCATTTATCGGGGAACGACATCTTCTCAGCCGGAATCAGGTCCGAGGTCCTGACTCAAACGAAACGGCTCATCCACCCTCAGTCTTTGTCTTCGTAGATTCTAGCAAAGAATGACTTCGAGGATCGACGCTGCAGTTTAATTAGGACACCTCGATAAAGACGAGGGCTATACAATCTAATCAGATGGTCGATGGTGAAAGGCATCCCCTCGACCATGCTCAAAAAATATCTGATTAGATAGACGATTCGCCAGAAAGAAGGATAGATCTGGCCGAGCGTCACTCGATATTGCTGACAAAAATCGAGGATCACTGGATCTATTGTTGGCGAAGAAAGGTCTACAGGACCTAAGGTAAAGGGATATGTGTATACGCTGAGAAAACCAGCTTTATAGGTAGTTATGTCTTCTTCAGATGAAGGGATCTCCAGTTGCACCGCCTCCCCCCAATGGCAATTGACCTTCACTTTTTCTGTATCGGTTACCAGACTAATATACCAAGACATAGGCTCGCATCGGCCCGCTACCGAAGAAGGTTTATCAACCTTAAAATCAGATGATGTTTCACAAGGCCCGGGGATGCACTCCTCAACATGAGAAGGTACTACTATTTTTCTCTTAGACGAGCGTGATGAGGAAGGGACTTTCTCTTTTTGAGGGACTGTCTTAGAAGTTTTATCCATGACTTTGGTAAATTTTTAGAGTAAGAAGAAGAAACAGTCGAAGAGATGAACACAGAAAGAGGATGAAAGCAGAAAACTGTTAATGAAGATTTGAAGATGCTGTAGAGAGTAAAAGTATAAAACGTGAAGGATTGAAGTATTTATAGGGGTCATCTAACCGTATCGGAAGAGTTGAAAGGGCGGCCAACAGAGGTTCATGGGCATTTTGAGAACCGTGTTGACATGACCCCTGTATAACCTTTCTGTTCCATTAGTCACTGACCTCACGTGGCTGACGTCACGATGGGGATATCAAAGGTCCAATAATTCAAAATCATTTCTTATCATTTCACTCTAAGAAACGCATGGACTATCTGTGTACGACCAAAATCAGGGGAGTCCGATTTTGAGGCCTCTATGGTATTCCAAGCCTGGTCTCGAGAGGCTCGAAGCAGAGCCTGAAATTAGACCCCGAAATGCATCCCTCGAGAAAGTATATCGAAGGCCCATCATGATATGCCTCGAAGCAATATAAAATCGATGATCGTCATGGAAAGGCGGGAAATTCTCAAGGACACGTGGTTAGAGCTAATAAGGTCTGTAAGAGATAGTGCAAGTCCGTACTAAGCCATTGTACAGCTGTACTAATAGCATTCCTTTGTCATAATTAGACATGTACTATGTTGGGAGTCTCCCCTCCTACATAAAGGGGATCCCTATCATTTTGTAACACACATTAATATTCACTGCAATAGAACATTCCCTGCTTTCCTCGTTTAAAGTGCTCAATATTACTCTACAACTTTATTATGCTTCATTTATTATTTTCCATTTATTGTTCATTATTAACCGCCAAATACTGTCCTCGAGGCCCCCGATATTACTGAGCTCGAGGTCCCCAGTTTCGTGACTACACTAGTTTGACTATCACTTCGTTCTTACTTATACTTAGCGTTTTTTACCTATCCACTAGTATTAATAAATCACATAGTTTTAGAATCACAAATCACTTTTAATTGTTAAAACCATTTTTGAGGTAAACAGCCCCGAATTCCCATGGTCTGGGGACTGGGGAGGAGGGACATCCTCCTCTCAGGCGTCTGCACATAGTGGAAGTGATGATGTAGTAGTTACTGGTGATGCAGGTATGGTCGGCGTGGAACGAGCTGAAGCTGATGGTGTTGTGGGTTGAGAAACAGTTGTGGCGGAGGCAGTGCTGGTTGTTGGTGAGAACCAACCAAAGATGGAAGAGGCTCGGTACTAGGCCTCATAGTATCAGGAGCAGCAACTGGGATTAGAAAGGGAGAATTGGAATTCTCTACCAAGTCAAACCCTCCCGATATGTTTTGGCCTTCCATCCATATTTGGGGGCCAGCTCTTTCCACCGAAGGGTCTCAGGCGTGGTTATGTCTAGAATCTTCTTAACCCACCGGTCCAAGCCTTAAACCTTTGGTGGTGTCCACCGAGCCGCTGAAATAATGAAAAGAGAAGGATCAGCAACGATTAGAAATAACTGCTTTCATAAAAAGAGACAGACTTTGAACTTACGTGTACGAGTTAGGACTTAGGAAAAGATAAAGTTGTGGACGAGATGCTATCTCTGGTGGAAACAACAACAATCCGCTCCATCCATCCACGGTCGTTGTCGTCATCCATGCTGGTGAGAAAAGCATGGTTGCCACATTTTCTAAAATTTATTACTCCTCCAAGGAGAATATTGGGGGAGTAGAGATTCATTATGCGAGCCAATGTTAGCTCATCCTTCGTCTCTCGGCACAGCCTCTGTAGAAAGGCCATCGTTCGCCACACTGAAGGGCCCACCTATACCAAACAAACCAGGTATTTGTGGCACAAGTCCAAAATTACGGGGTCAAGTCCCGCGCTCTAAGAAAACGCACAAAAAGTAAATGGGTACGTATAAACGTACATGAAGCCCTTCTTAGAGAAGGTTAATCGCTCCACCAATTTGGGAGATATAATATTCAGATCATGGCAATCATAGTCCTGCTTCAAAGCAGGAATGCTGGAAGGGAAAATATAGGGTATTTGCCAACATCCCAAGTGCGAGATCTTGAAGAAGGGAACTTCTCTTCAAAGTCCTTAGCTGTGTTGAGGCGTTTGGGGATGATGGTGCTCACGTAGAGGGGTCAGCATCAAAGTCGATTTCTTTGGCTTTGCTCTCCTTTGGAAGAGAAGACCGGAGTTATTGAAAGAGTTAGTAAAGGAATCCATGATCAGCAAAAGGTGGTAAGAGTTATGTGAAGAAAGACGAAAACAACAAAAGTTGAATGCAAAGAAATTGAGAGAGTTAGTAGAACCATTAAGTATAAAAGTAGAAGAATGAGGGGTAAAAGTTAAGGAATATGTGGCTAAAAATAGTGGCCATGATTACCTCGAGAGCCGGTGAAAATATTTCTAAATCGTGGAGTAACACTTGTTCAGGGTATTAAATGCAAAGAGACATGCGACTTATCAAGCATCAGAAACTTCATCAACTTCCCGGTGACACAAAGATATGCCACCGGAAAGTAGGGGGAATGCCTCTATATGCTAAAATCAGTTCACATTAAATAATCAAATGATAGAGCGACACGTGGAAGCGGGGACAAACAAAGCGAGCGTAAATCAAGACCGGGGGCAACAACTTCGGTCGGCATCGAGTAGACCCCGAAGGGAACGTTGTTAACAAGGGCAAATGAATATTTGCCACCATATGACATTCAATAAAGAATATTCCTCAGTATTGAATACACGCTCGTTACAGAGAAATTTGGCATCATTACTTGCCGTTACATATTTATCAATGGTTCCCATTACTGTCATTTAAGAGGGGCTTGATCTTAGGACCTTGTTCCTTAGGTATAACTTTAAATAATTACTTCAACAACCATTGTAAGACACGGAAATTTTGACAAACTTATCCTACACATTATTCCAAGCTAAATAATACTTTATTTTCTGTCTAACAATATTCTTATTGCTGTCTTCGGAAGCTTTGCTCCCGGAACCAAGCTCTCAGCTATTATATCTCGATTTCAACTCTAAGTCTTGCATTTTATTTAATTTATTTTGGGATCAAATCGATTCGCTTGTCTATAAATCACACTATAAATTCAACTGTACCGTTTTACGAGTAAACAAATATGGGTAATCATATTATCCATGACTTCTTGAATATGATCACTTTTGGGGAAATTCCTAGTCGCCCCAACTTAAGGAACCCCAAATTTGAGGCTTTACAAATAGTAAATTTAAACTCATTAGTTATCCATTGATTATCCATTTTCTAAGTGAATAATATGGTTATTATCTATATTTGACATGTTTTGAAAAAGTTTATTATCCAACCCATTTTTAGTAGATAATATGGGTAATTAACTATTTTTCTTTTAACCATTTTGCCACCAGCTAATTTCTAAAACTTCGAAGCATGTTATTGCCTTCAATCTCCAATTCAGTTCAAGCTCCATCCGTATATTTATCATCATCCTCAAATTTTCTTTCTTAACTTCTTTTCCTTTTTCTGTTTTCTGTTATCCTTATGAAAGAAGATATATCATCCCTCATTTCTTCAATCGTAATAGTTAAAGTTCCTGAAATGAGCTTGATGGGTCCGAATAAGAAGTTCACTAACTACGTTGATTAACAAAAATAATAAAAAGTGCTTATGTGATGCCTTTTGAGAAAGTGAAAGGGCCATGACGTTTTGCTGGCCCTAAGCCCCTAACATATTAAAAAAGATTAATTCAGTTTAATTGGGAGCACATCAGTATACGGAGTATATCATTTTCTTCTTGTGGAAAATTCACCAATCTACTTGTAACTAGTTTTTTGTGCAATTCTTAGAGCTTCTTTGGCCAAAATGAAAAACACTTTTGAGCAGTAGGTAATAGAAACATTTTTTTTTTGTTTTTGGAAAAAAGCTATAAAATTTAACTTCTTCCAAGAAACATAAAGTTAATTTGTTCAAGAAATACTAACCTTACAATAAATTTACACTTTTCAAATTATTCCTCACTAATTTAACATTTTTCTTTTTCTTTTTATTTCTACTATACATTTCTTCTCCTTTTTATATAATCATATTTTTATTCTTTTTCTCCTATTCTTAAGAGTATATTTTAAATTTATATTGAATGATATATTTTGACATATTTAAACTATCATGTAAACAATAAGTAACACCAAATACTCAATGTTATTGCTTTGAAATAATTATATTTTATATTGACTAGAATTTTTCATTTATATTATTACTTCACATTTTATATTTTAATTAAATTCTTTTATAATAAATGTTTAAATTTATTTTTCTAAATAATACTAATCACAAATTGAACCTTTACTGTCTTCTTTCGTAATTTGATACTTAAAAGAATTTTTTTAAAAGATTTGGCAAACAAAGCATTACTCAAACGATTGGCCAAACACAAACTTTTTCGCAAAAGTAATTTTTCAAAAAGCAATTTTGAACAAAAATACTTTTCAAAATAAGCAATTTTGACAACTTGGTCAAACGGGCTCTTACTACTATTGTCTCATATATTAAATTTTTTTATCATAGTTCCTTAGTGACTATATGGACATACACTTCATGTAAGGACCGAAAAAAATCAGGTGTCACGCGAAAACTAGCAAAACAAACCTTGAACAGTGATAAAGCTGATAACAAAAGAGAAATCTACCAAAAGAGACACAAACATTTAACGTGGTTCGGTCAATTGACCTACGTCCACGGCGGAGATGAGCAATCCACTATAATAAAGAGAGAGTAAAAAACATCGAGAGAACAACCTCACGAAGAGGCAAACACAAGTGACACACTACACTTGTCCCGTAAAGTTTTCCCCTAAACACGACTCTCAAATCCCTTATGGCTACATTGTGGATGCTACTGAATGAGAAGGAAGGATCCTCAATTTATAAAAGTCCAAACCGTTTCCTACAAGAAAAAGTACTATCCAAACACGGAAGAATTATAATTTCCTTCTACAAGAAGAAAAAACAAATTTTGGCAAATATGTTGCACTTTCCTTCAAGAAATAGGAAAACCAAATACGGTTAGAAAATCAGGACAACACCTAACAATTCTCCCCTTTTGGCCTGAATTTTCTGACAAAATAAATCTGATCCACCTTCTTCACATACCCTTCAACAGGTCGCATCTTCAAATCTCCACCACAAAGTTTGTGTCAACATGTGTAGCACAAAAATCATGATTATCATCAAAAAGGTTGCGGTTAGAACTCAACCCGCCAAGATGAACCTGTCTCAAACCGCGATCTGATACCATTTGTAAGGACCGAAAAAATCAGGTGTCATGCGGAAGCTAGCAAAGCAAACATTGAACGACGATAAATCAGACAACAAAAGAGAAATATACCAAAAGAGACACAAATATTTAACGTGGTTAAGTCAATTGACCTACGTCCACGACAGAGATGGGGAATCCACTATAATAAAAAGAGAGCACAAAACATCGAGAGAACAACCTCACGAAGAGGCAAACACAAGCGACACACTACACTTGTCCCGTAAATTTCTCCCCCTAAACACGACTCTCCAATCCCTAATGGCTACATTGTGGATGCTACTGAATGAGAAAGAAGGATCCTCAATTTGTAGAAGTCCAAATCTTTTCCTACCAGAAAAAGGACTAGCCAAACATGGAAGAATTACAATATCCTTCTACAAAAAGGAAAACTCAATTATGGTAAATATGTTATCCTTTCCTTCAAGAAATAGGAAACCAAATATGGTAAGAAAATCAGGACAACCCCTAACAATTCTCCCCCTTGGCCTGAATTTTCTGACAAAATAAATCCGATTCACCTTCTTCACATAGCCTTCAACAGGTCGCATCTCCAAATCTCCACTACAAAGTTTGTCTCAACGAGAGTAGCACTCCAGTCAAATTTCTCAAACAAAAATCATGATTATCATCAAATAGGTTACGGATAGAACTCAACCCGCCAAGATGAACCTATCTCGAACCTCGCTCTGACACCACTTGTTAGGACCGAAAAAATCAGGTGTCATGCGGAAGCTAGCAAATCAAACCTTGAACGACGATAAATCAGACAACAAAAGAGAAATCTACCAAAAGAGACACAAACATTTAACGTTGTTCGGTCAATTGACATACATCCACGGCGGAGATGAGCAATTCACTATAATAAAAAAAGAGTACAAAACATCGAGAGAACAACCTCACGAAGAGGAAAACACAAGTGACACACTACACTTGTCCCATAAAGTTCTCCCCCTAAACACGACTCTCAAATCCCTTAGGGCTACATTGTGGATGCTACTAAATGAGAATGAAGGATCCTCAATTTATAGAAGTCCAAATACTTTTATACCATAAAAAGGACTAGCCAAATATGGAAGAATTATAATATCCTTCTACAAAAAGAAAAACTCAATTATGGTAAATATGTTATCCTTTCCTTCAAGAAATAAGAAAACCAAATATGGTAAGAAAATCAGGACAACCCCCAACACTCCATTAGACTTTGATCCCCTTCTTTGGGTTCTAATTCCTAAATAAAAATCAATGTTTTTGAAAAGTTATTGAATTAGTATCTTGTTTTAAACTTCCGATCACAATACGAGTAGGGACAAAACTGAGTTTTCTCTCTTTGCAACAAGTTATTCATGTTTTTTCATATCCCCTTTTAAAAAAAATTTCATCTGGTGTATGGTATCCGTATTGAGGCTCTTACTAATCCAAATTTGCATCTCATAAGACCAATTAAAGAGAAAAGCACTTTCTACCGTGACTTTGTTTTTTCTCTTTGAAGCTCGAATTCGAAACCTCTTATTAAGGGTAAAGAAATCTGATTCATTTTATTACAAGTGTTGATGGTCCACTTCCTCAATTGTTGAATGTAATGCTCTTATTGGCTTTTAAGTTTTTATCGGGGCTTTTGCATCTACACCTGGTTTTGGGGTTACAATTGAAGTTATACCCACTTTGCAAAAATATTTGCAAGCCTACGCACTTTACGATCAACTTCCAACTTATCGAGTCTAAAGTTAAAAAAGATTAGTCTGAAGTGCAATGCACTTAAGGCCAATTAAGTCTAAACTGCAAAATTTGCACTTAAGATGCGCTTAAGGCCAAGTGCAATTAATATTTTCATGCACTTAAAGTCAGAGGTCTGAAATGAAAAAATTGCACTTCAGATGCACTTAATACCAAAGAGGTCTTAAGTGGAATTAATGGTTTCATGCAGTTACGGCCAAAAAAATCTGAAGTGAAAACATTGCACTTCATATGCACTTACGACCAAATAGATCTAAAGTGCAACCAATGATTTCATGCACTTAAGGCCAATAAGTCTGAAGTGAAAAAAATTGCACTCTAGATGCACTTAAGGTCAAATAGGTCTGAAGTGCAACCAAAATTTTCATGCACTTAAGGTTAAATATGCCTGAAGTGCAAATTGTCTAGAAACAAAAATTTATTCTTCAAATTTTAACAATTTAATATACGATTTAAAACCAAAATCTATTCCAAACGAGCTCAAATTGGAAACATAACCTCCAAATATTATCAAGAAAAAACTTCAATCATCAATTTGTAAAAATAACAATAAATCTAACGAACTCACTTTACAATTAAGAAGAAGAATAAACCATAAGCAATAATAAAAAATAAAGCGCAACAACAACTCACCACTATAAAACATCATACACTATCTTAAAATAGGTTAATGTAACGACCCGACCGGTCGTTTTGAGCATTTTCACTTCGCTCGGTAGTTTGGGGGCACGAGTAGCTCCGTATGATGTATTAGGACTTGTGTGAAAAATTTGATTTTATTCCGAGTTGGTATGTTCATATGGGGTCCCGAGGAGCTCGTATGAGTTTCGGATAGGTTTAGATTGTGTTGCGCTCGTTTTTCTTAAGTTTCGACGCTGTTTTTTCAAGTATAGATGATATCATATTGACCAAATGAGCTCCGATTTCTGTTTTGATTGAAGCATTAGATCCGTATCGTAATTACGGACCCTTAGCAAAAAGAATCGACGGATTTGGACATAGTATAAAGAATTTATGGTCATTTTACTAAAGATTGGGTTGCCAGATTTTTTTCCAGATTAATTACGAAATTGCCAATGAATTCGTATTTAAAAAACTGCACTATTTGCAAATATTAAAACTAACATATCTCCTTCATTATAAGGTCAAATTGAGTGATTCAAAAGCCTAACTTGACAAACATTTCACAAGGAATCCATTGGAGGAATAAAAAATGAGTTTCGAGATCGTTTGTCATGAGAAACGAGGTAGAATAGCTGGCAAAAAAATATATAAAACAAGGGTTTGTTCATTTGGTCATATTTTGAGTTGGGGAGCTCGGATTTGGGCGATTTTGGAGGAGATTTTCACCATATGGATTGGGGTAAGTTTATCTACTTGATTTTGGTTATATTTCATGAATCCATCTTCGTTTTTAGCATTTGATTGATGATTTCAAAGTGACATTTGGTGGAGTTTTGCCTAAAGTTTTATAAAGTGAATTTTTAAGTTTTGAACATCGATCCAGAGTCGGATTTGAGTGAAATTAGTATGTTTGGACCCATAATTGAATGTGTTGTCAGATTTTGTGAGTTTTGTCGGGTTTTGAGGTGCGGGCCCGGGTTGGGCAGTTTGGTCGATTTTGGGCTTTTGACAAAATATTCGACCTTTTTCAATTGGGATTGGTTCCTTTAGCATTGATTGATGTATTTTAGTTCTTTTGGTTAGTTTCGATCTGTTTAGAGGTTGGACGCGCGTGATGGCATCTTTGGAGCATAGCTTGGCTTGCTCGACATTGGTATTGGCTCGTTCGAGGTAAGTAACTCTTCTAAGCTTAGTGCTGAGGGTATGAAACCATGAACTGCGTGTTATGTGATTGGTTTTGAGGTGACACACATGCTAGGCGATGGGCGTGTGGGCGTGCACCCTTTGAATTGGGATTCTGTGTTTCCCATGTCCCTGTATAGTGGCCCTATTTTGTGGATATTTGTGTTTTCCCGTGTGGTAAAGTAATTGAGATGTAAATCATGTTAAATATCATGTTTAGACTTCATGCTGATATTTTCTGTACCCATATTGGTTATTTCTGGTTGTCATCTCACTGATTTCCATTGATATTTTTGTACTCAATCATATTCATGCATTCACATCATATATCAGCCTCAGTTGTTGTTATTGATACATCATATCATTGTTGTCGGGCTAGATTCATGACATTGTGTGCCCGTGAGTGAGACTGAAGAGATTGATGACTGGGTGAGGCCGAGGGCCTCAGTGAAAGTGACATTTTTGGATCGGGCTGCACGATACATCATATTATATCTATTATAGTTTATTGGATCGGGCTGCACGCCGTAACGATATATATATATATATATATATATATATATATATATATATATATATATATTTATGGATCGGGTTGCAGGCCGCATCAATTATTATACAGCGCTGAGTGGTTTAGTGTGTTGAGTATTAAGCTTAGTAGAGAGGCTGGGAGGCAATGAGATTGAGTACTGTGAGAGTGGGAGTACATGTTTCACCTATGAAATACATGGAATTTACATGCATACACGACATATAATCATGGAGATGCATTTTTCCTCATGATATATAGTATCACATCATTCATGACTTATTATACTCATTGATATATGAGTATGGAGAGGCACTTTATACTTGTTATTTGGAAAAAAAATGAAACATTTTATTTATTGTGGGAAGTATATTTGAAAAATTAAAGTTCTCAAACTTACTCGTACTTTTTGAATTTTCGGTAAGAGATCTGGGATTTTCTTACAATGAGATATTTGAAAAGCATGACCATTTTTCTGGAACTTTGAAGGAGCTGAGTATTTTACATTTGAGATATATCTTTTATACTCGCATTTATGTTGTTATGAACTGTTGTAAAAATATTGGCTTTGGACCCGATCCTTTATTAGCTCGTCACTGCTTTTAGCCTAAGGTTAGGTCCATTGCTTACTCAGTACATGGGGTCGGTTGTACTGATACTACACTTCTGCACATTGCGTGTAGATGTCGGTTGCTGTTGTTGATGTGCTCGATGGCTGCGGGACTTGAAGATGTATCGGCGTCCCTGTTGTAGCTGCCTCCTTTGTTCAAGGTAGCCTTAACTTATAAAACTCAATTTATGTACTTTTCAAACAGACTGTGTATTTATTTCATTGTTTCTTTGTAAACTCCATTCGTAGAAGCTCATGACTTGTACTACCAGTCCTTGGGAAATGTATAAGATTTAGATAATTTTGTTTTTAATTATTTTATTAAGTTAAATAGAACTGGATAATTGTTAATTGGCTTAAATAGTGGGTAGGGTTAGGTGCCATCACGACTGGTGGATTTTAGGTCGTGACAGTTAACAAATATCATATAAAATCACCGTCACCCGAAGAAGAAAAAGAAGGAGAAGAAGAAGAAGGAAGAGGATGACGAAATTGCATGAAGTTGTTTAAACTTTGGGTACTAGTTAAAAGAGTTTAAAAAGTGGGTATGGGTTAAATGGGGTGTGACCAAATAGGGCGGCCCATGCAATTTTTACATTTCTACCTAGCCGTTTTCCCATTCAATTTTGTGAATTTGCTCTAACTTGGCACGGCCCTTAGAAACAAGCTTTCGACCTTAGCGCAGGGATAACTATTAGTAGAATATTTTTGAGAATTAACCTAAATTGTCGGAGGTTTACCCATTTTATTAAACTAAAAATAGCTAATGAATGTGTAATATATGTGTAATTCATATATAATATGTATATAAATGTATGATATCAGTATATAGTATATGTATATCTGCTAGCAAATATAACAGTAAATTTAACTATAACGACCCGACCGGTCGTTTTGCATAATTGGACCCCGTTCCCCTAAATAAGACTTCTCGTAGCGGCTTATAGTGATTTATGACTTGCGAGGACGGGTGGTTCGATATTTGGAAGTGTTTAGAGTGGTATAGGAACACTTGGTTCCTTAAGGTTAGCCTTTAAGACCAAGTTTGACTTCGGTCCATATTTTTAGTAGACGACCTTAGAATCGAGTTTCGACGGTTTCAGTAGATTCGTATGATTATTTAGGACTTGTGCGTATTTCCGGAATGGGTTTTGGATGACCCGGGAGCGTTTCGACGCCAAATAGCGAAAATAGAGTTTCCTTAAGTTCATAATTTGGTTTGGAATGTTTTTTTGTGTTATTGAGGTCCGAACGGAATTCCGAGATCGGGAATAGTTCCGTTATGTCATTTTTGACTTGCCTACAAAATTTGGTGTCATTCCGAGTAGTATAGGTCAGTTCGGCGCATTGAAACTGAATTCAAGAACTTAAAGTTCTTAAATTTGATTCTAAGGGGTTTTGAGGTGTGATTTTGAGTTTTAGCGTTGTTTGCGGTGTTCCGAAGGCTCGAGAGAATCCGTAATATGATTTAGGACGTGTTGGTATTTTTGGACGGGGGCTCGGGTGGGCCCAGGTACCTCCCGGGCACCAAACGAGGCCAAAAACCAGCAGCCTTAACTGCTGGTTCACCTGAACTGGTGTGACCGCAGGTGCGGTTGCCCAGTCGCAGATGCGAGACCGCTCTTGCGGTCCAGGCCTCGAAGGTGGGGCCCCAGGGGAGAAGGTCCATTATCGCAGGTGTGGGCATGATTCTGCAAGAGCGGAGCCGCAGGTGCGGGCCTCCCTCTGCAGGTGCGATTCCAGGCCTTCTTGGCCACTTCCGCAGGTGCGAGACCGCAGGTGCGATCCCCGAGCTGCAGGTGCGAAATCACTTATGGCAGTGGGTTATTTAAACACGGGACTTAACCATTTTTCACCCCATTTCTTCCTCCATTGGCGATTTTTGGAGCTTGAGAGAGAGCCAAACGACCTAGCTACTAAGAGGTAAGTAATTTCCACTTCAATGTTGGTTTAATACATCAATTCCTAGGTAGATTAACACCCTAATTAGTGTAAATCAAGGGTTAGAGTGGAAACCTAGGGCTTGATGAATTTTAGGAAATGTCTCCACTTAGTTACCATGAAATCATACAAAAATCATATATTAATGATCCTTAGGTTATGGGTGAGTGTTTTCTTCGAAAATTCCCGGAATTCGAGAATGTGGGCCCGGGGTGAATTTTGGGATTTCTTCAAGAATGATGAATTTACTAAATAAGTAGGAGAATTTCCATACTTTGAGCATGAGTTGATATATTTTAATAACATTTGGCTAGTTTCGAGTCTTCGGGTGTAGAGTTTGGAGTTTTGAGCGCGTTCTTGGTCCGAGAAGTAGATTCGACACGAGGTGAGTCTCCTTTCCAACCTTGTAAGAGGGAATTGTCCAATTAGGTGATTGTAAATGATTGAAATGTCCTTACTTGCGGGGGCTACGTACGCACGAGGTAACGAGAGAGTGTGCATACCTACTACTATGTTATGTCGGGTAGTTTTTAGGGCACACAAGCATGCTCTTTTGTGCTTTGTATGTATTCCTACTTGTATGTGAGTTTATTATTATCCTTGAATTGGCATGATAATATAAGGAAGTTATGTTCAAAAACTTCATTTGTTTGAGTTCTTGTCTCCAAGTATAATCTCTGTTAAACTACTAAATTCTTGATAAATTCTGTGTATGTATACGAGCACCCGCGTCGCATGTATGATTCGTAAGCGGGGTATCCTATCATTATGTCAACCGCGTCGCATGTTCGATTCGCGAGCAGGGTAATAGATGCATCTATGGTTCGAGCCGTTCGACCCTCGGCAATGCACATTGTCGCGCCCCCTTTTTCCCCTCTTAAAGCGGAGAGATCAGGTTTATGACATTTTGGACAACTCCTTTTGAAGGAAAAGGGTTAAAAGGAAGAGTCGCCACCTAACGATTTTATGGTGCGTTAGGGCACCTAGATTATTTAACTCATACGACTAGTTTGCATTACCAGAGATTAAGTAAGGGCTTGAAGTTATCCCAAGGGGAAGGTATTAGGCACCCCTCAGGATCCACAATTGTGGTTCCCGGCCAAATGGTTTTTGTGAATTTAGACAAATAAGAAAATAACAGGTAAGGCTCACATAAGAGGGGATTTCAAACAAGTATTGAAGAATCAAAAGTTGAAAGAAATCAAAAAGTAAATATTTGAGAAAAGACGTCCTAGGTTTGAAGTAATATGGATCACATCAATGCAATACCCGATAGGCAGAGCTACACGTAGTACTAACGCATCGGTCATCACATCCGTATTCTACCCTTTCCCACCCCACGAAGGTATTTAAAATGCGTGTTGGTCACGAAACGTATTGCGTGCTATTACCCGTCCCATCCTATCAGTCCTGGAGGAAGTTAGGGACTACTATTCCTAGAGGGTGAGTACTAGGCTAAACCCCTAGGTCTAAAGGACAAAATTCTAAACGACAAACAAAACAATTAGGACTACAAATACAGGGAAGAACATAGAGGTGGATATGAGGCTCAAGTATTCCTCCACAAGTTGTACACATAATTAGCACGACTCAACCACAAATGAGGTCTTAAATTTCAGAACCTAAGGCATGATGTCTATGCGAGAATATAGTAATGAGGCAATATTATTACAGAGTTTCAGAGAAAGGATTTTTACCATTTTCAAACTATTGATTTCTTATCTGTAATTAGCCAGACAGTACACAATTAACAAGTGTTAATACCTAAGGTTTGCCTAGGCGTATTAAAATACTCCAATTATACTGCATGGTTTCAGAAAATAATATTTAGACAGGGTGAGTCTGTTTTATTATTACGAGGCTAAGAGTTTAAACAAGTATGGATGCATGTACTGAAAACATGATATCTAAATGCAGGCAGGTTGTAGAATATGCAAACCTATACATGTTGTTCTAGATGCATGGGCGTTTTCATCATTAGAATCTATTCTTTTTGGCGAGATTCATTAGCACATTTTTTGAATGAAAGAAGAACATACAGAGATCTAATTCCTTGTTAAGTTACTGAAACCTAATACATGATTTCTAAGTGTTCACAACAGTATGTGTTTTTAACACATGATTTTGGCATAGATAACATGATCATGCTGAGAATGAAAATCCTAGGGTACATGATTTCTAATGATAGATTCGATAGTTGATGTTATTATTTAACCTAAAACAGGCTTTCTAGATGAAGAAAATTGTGAAAATGCAGAGGCAGTAACATTATAACAACCGTTTCTATTGTTGCTTAACTATGAATATGATTTCTAAGTGGATAT
>ML286357.1:0-32784 GCA_005239495.1 Nicotiana undulata | reverse complement strand
ATTTTCAAGAAGTAGTATCAAAATACTCTGAGTGTCAAAATTTTTTTACAGAAAAGACTGAGTGAAAAATCATAACATATTAGTGAGGAAAATATAGTAAAAACATCCCCAAGGGGTAAACAGATCGGCACTAGGCCCCAAACATGGCTTACAGCCCAAATCATATCAAGTATAGATAGTACGATTGTAAATAAGCTTTAAAAGCCGTTTCGCAACTCAATAGTCGCCTAAGTAAGGAATATAACTCCAAAGTTTCAACCTTTGCATTTCAAAACCCGTGAAAGGGTGCATAGTCCGGGGTTTCATACCCTCAGGACAGGATTTAAAGACATTACTTACCTCAAAACTAGCCCGAAATTACTCCGCAATGCGCTTGCCTTTCAATTCAACCTCTGAAGGCTCCAAATCTACCAAGTTCAGATTTTTATCATCAATACATGCTTAAGGAACGAATTCCAATCGAAAAATATCGACTTTAACTCAAAAATCCGAAACCGGTCAAAACCCGACCCCCGGGTCCGCGTCCCGAAACTCAAAAATTTTACAGAAAAATGTTCTTCATCTTCCCACGAGTCCGTACATATAAAGAACACCAAAATCGGGGTCAAACAAATTGGAGTCCGTTTGACCCCTCAAATCGACCCTTGAAGGTCTCATAATCTCAAGCCTAACCCAATTTATTTTCCATGAATTTACACTGGTTTTAGGTTCTATAATCACCCATAATCGAGTTTTAATGATCAAAATACTTACCTCTATGAAGAACAAGGATTTTCCTCTTCAAAATCGTCCCCAAAAGCTCTTTGTCTGTACAAAAATGGTGTAAAAAAGGTTTAGGTCGCGGAGGGTTTAATTAAATATGCCCAGGTAAATCCTTCATCGCGAACGCGGTACCTCACCGCGAACGCATAGAACAAAACTCCAGCTCCCCCATTTACTCTTCGCGAACGCGGTATACCACCGCGAACGCATAGAACAAAAATTCCAGGTTCCCTATACCCTTCTCAACCAGCCTCTAGTATAATAGTCATAACTTTTTCCACAAAACTCCAAATGACAAGTGGTTTAAATTTATAGAAACTAGATATAAAGGGATACAACTTTCTTTTTTACATCATCTCAAAATACCTTATAGATTGTGAGATATGAGCCTCCGAAGTCAGACATGCGCAGCAGATATTTTCCTTCTTCGCGAACGCGAGGCACTGTACGCGAACGCGAAGAGCAAAGTCCCTGATGTCAAATTCTTCTTCGCGAACGGGAAGGGGTCCCCGCGAACGCGAAGAACAACACCAGACACCAGCAATAGCCATCTCAAAACAGCCCGAATTTATCCGAAACTACCCCGAAACACACCCGAGGNTAGGAAATTCCTTCAAAAATGCTGACTTGCACAATATACACTGAAATGCTCCCGGGTTATCCAAAACCCGATCCGGACATACGCCCAAGTCCGAAATCATCATACGAACATGCTGGAACCTTCCGATCCTGATTCCGAGGTCGGTTACTCCAAATTCCAGTCTTAGTCAATTTCTTCAACTTAAGGCTTCCGAAATGAGAATTTTCTTTCCAATTTGACTCTGAACTTCCTGAATCGCAACTCTGACCATATGCACAAGTCATAATACCTGAAATGAAGTTGTTCATGACTTCCAACCACTGAACGATGCGCTAGAGCTCAAAACGACCGGTCGGGTCGTTACAACTTGTTCATTATAGCTTGGTGAGAAACCCCAGATAATGGCTTAGTGAAGAGATCGACGAGTTGTTGTGATGAGGGGAGAAAAGAATTGGGAGATAATCCTTGATAGGAACTGTTGACGGACGAAATGGCAGTCTAATTCAACATGCTTGGTCCGTTCGTGAAAAACGGGATTGCGAGCTATGTGAATAGCTGCCTGATTGTTAGAGTGGACGTGAACCGATAAAGTCGCCGGGGAAGAGAGATCATCAAGAAGACGAACTAACCAGGTTATCTCAGTTGTGACTCGTCTCATAGACCTACACTTCAATCAAAGTTGTGTTTTATCTTGTAGACCCATTTACACGGTAATGCCTTTTTTTCTAGGGGGCAAATCCACCACATCCCAAGTGTTGTTGAGCTCAAGAGCAGCAATTTCAGCTGCCATGGCCTCTTGCCATCCAGGGTGAGAGGCAGCTTGTGCAAAGCTGCTAGGTTCTGATATTTTAGATAGAGAATGGAAAAGTTGTTGATTGTCTAGAGATGGGGCTCCAAATGAATAAATAGTAGGCTGAGCAGGGTGAGTGAGGCATGTAGATGTTAGGTCTGATAGGATGATTGAGTTACATCTTTAGTCTTGCAAGTAAGCTGGTTGTTTACTGATCATGTCAGACTTTTTGATTTGTGGAGGTGGAGAAGGGATTAGCATAATGGGACTAGATGTGGAAGTTAAGGGAGAAACAGGGCTAGATGAGGTGGTGAGTGGTGAATCTGGAAAGTTTGGGTAAGGAATGGGGGTGGACACATAGTCTTCATTGAAATGATCTTGAAAGGTGTGATGGGAAATATGAGTGTTAGGGGTGAATGAGGATCTGGAAATAGAAGGCTGCTGGTTTAGAGGAGAAGGTGTGGAATCTGGTGGAAAGTTACCAGGAGTTGTAGGTGTAAGAGGGAAGTAGTGTGGAACAGAGTGGTTGTCAGCAGAATGAGTAAAAGGAAATTGATCCTCATGAAATCTCACATCTCTAGATACAAATACCTTCCTGCTTGTTAAATCCAATACCTTATACCCCTTGATGAGCAGCATAGCCCAAGAAAACACAGCTTGTTGCCCTGGGAGCAAATTTCCCTGTGTTATGACTTAAAGTAGACACATGACACAAGCATCCAAAGGGTCTAAGGTGTTCATATGTAGGTGACTTGCCAAATAGGACTTCATATGGTGTTTTCTCCTTCAAAGTTCTGGAGGGAGACCTGTTGATCAAATAAGTAGAGGTCAAAATGCACTCACCCCAGTATTGTAGAGGGACCTTAGATTGGAACATTAGGTCTCTTGCTACTTCAAGGAGATGTCTATATTTCCTTTCAACCACACCATTTTGTTGTGGTGTGGCAACACAAGAGGTTTCATGTATGATTCCCTGTTCAAGCAAATAAATGGACTCTTCTGTACCTTTTCCCAACTCCAATGCATTGTCTGATCTTATTTTCTTGACCTTCCTGTTAAATTGTCTTTCTACTAAAATCAGAAATGACTTCAATACTGAAAAGGCATTGCTCTTTGAACTTAAAAAGAAAGTCCAAGTCCCCCAACTGTGATCATCTACAATGGTTAGAAAATACCTAAAGCCATTATAGGTAGTGTCCTTGAAAGGACCCCAAGTGTCAACATGAATTAGATCAAAATTGTTATGTGTTTTGATTTGATTGATAGGAAAAGGAGTCCTAGTTTGTCTAGCTTGAGGATAGATATTGCACACATAGTCAAATTTTGATGGAAAATGAATGAGATGAAACTTTTTCATTACTGAGAAGGGCAAATGCCCAAGCCTTACATGCCAATCTTTTACATTTGAACTAGCATTAGCACATATTGACTTTGAGGAAGAAACAAAACTAGAAAACAGATTGGAAATGTTTCCTTTCGGAATTGAAACTACATTTTGATTAGATAGAAAACTAGGCTCTATAATGGTGGGATGGAGCAGGTATAGGCCATCCTTGACTTCACCAAAAACTTGTCCCCTCCTCATTAAAGGGAGCTGCATCATACATGCACTAGAAGCGAGTTCCAAAGTACATCTAAATTGAGTACATAACTTATGAACAGAGAGTAAGTTATATCTGAAAGAGGGAACATAAAGAACTCTATTGAGTGTCATGTCAGGTCTAATGCAAACACTCCCAATATGTGTGACATGTAATTGAAAAGAGTTAGGTAAACTAATATGTAGAGGGACAAATAGAGGAGTTAAAGTGAGGAAGGAGTTTGAATCATAACACATATGCTCTGAAGCTCCAGAGTCAATTACCCAAGTTTTAGTATTAAAAACAACAAGGCAGGTTCCAGTATACTTAAGTATAGTACCAGCTACAACATTTGCATTGATTTCATTTCCAGTGTTTCCTGATCCTCCTATCTGCACTTGCTTTATCAAATTCATCAGTTCAGAAACTTGCTCTTTACTGAAGAGTTGATGCTGAACATTCCCTGCCTTTTCATTTGAAATAACCTCCATCTCTCCTCCCTCTTGACTCCCCATCACAACATTTCCCTTGACTGTTCCCTGATGATTCACTACTTTAGTGAACTGAAAATCCTCAGAGAACCCTATCAATCTGATTTCAGATGTCCTGTCTTCATACAGTGAGTACAGGTTGCATTAGGGTTGAATATGGACTTTCTTCCTTTGGATTTATGCTGTTGAGTGGCATATTTCTGTGTGGGATTCCATGACCTTTGACCATTGCTCCTTTGCATAATCTTGTTCTGTGTGTTTACCATGAAGGTTGCACCATCTGTTGGGTAGTGAGGACTTAGATACACCTCCTTTGCCCTTCATCATGTAGGAGTATTGAATAAGCATGATCTATGCTAGGTAGTGGGTTCATCATTAGTATGTGTCCTCTTGCCTGTGCATAGGAATCATTTAAACCCATAAGAAACTGAATGATTCTTTGATCCTCCTAAAATTTTGCGTCCTTCTTCTTTCCTTCACATGTACAGTTACATGTACATCCCAAATGAGAGTTAAGAGAATCCAATTCATCCCATAACCTATTGAGTGTTGTGAAATAGCCTGCTATACTGCTATTCCCTTGTACTGATTTTGCAATTTCCTTTTGCAGATGATAGAGTTTGGCACCATTCGATTGTCCAAACCTATGTTCAAGGCTGTCCTAGAGGCTTTGTGCAGTCTTAGAGTAAATCACACTGTCTCTAATTTCTTTGGAGAGTGAGTTTTAGCAACCAAGAGGTTACCATATCATTTCTCCTACTCCATTGAGGGTGCTCCTTGGAAGCTAGATCTGGTTCAACACAGGCACCATTGATGAAGCCAATCTTATTTTTGGCTGATAAAGCAATCAAAACTGATCTTCTCCAGCCTGGATAACCTCTTCCATCAAAAGGTGAGTTGACTAGAGTCATCCCTGGGCATCAGATGAATGCAAAAAATAAGGATGATTTGTGTCTGTCGTGACTCCAGCACTGGTAGAGCCAGACAGTGACAGAGTGGGTGAAGCTTCAGGCGCTGCCATGGATGAAGTCTAAAGTGCAAAATTGAGATAAAGAAGATGATTTGTGGTTGATTAAGATGGATTGAGCTACAAATGCTCTGATACCATGTAAGAAAAGGACTGTAAATTGAGAGAATTTTCCACTGATTGTATTCATCACTCAAGGGTCTATATATACAAGCACATTGCTGTAAAGAAAATTGTAAAAGAAAATCTAATTACACTTGTCCTATTCCTATTAGTTGTATTGTAACAATATGTAACAGAATTATTCTTCTACTATGTACACATGTGCCAATACACACACTTGAAATTTTCTAGAATGAAAATATGTACAGTTGTTTCTTATATCCAACGGTTGAGAAATGAGATTGTTTATTCTCTTCAATGGTTGAGATGAATTCACGTGGGTGTGACAATACTCAGACATAAGTTATCTCTACCTAGTTAACTCCGACATTCTCAAAGACGTTCCATCTTCTTCTTTTCATCTTCTTTCCGTCTCCTTCCTCCTTCTTCAGATTTGTGAGGTTCTAGTCAACATCTCTTTATTAAATTATTTTTTCGATGGTCAAGTTATATAAACTTTAACGAATATTTGAAAATAATAATAATTATATTGAAAGAAGAATTGTAATTTATTGTATTTTCTATATAATTTTTGAATATCTAAATTTTAATTCTCAAATATTAAATTAATCAAACCTAATTTAACTACGAAGTTTAATCAAATTACCTTTCAAATTATGAAATATGACAATTATTTTGGGATGGAGAGGGTATATTATTTGTCCTTGTACGTTCTGGTAAAATTTAGGTAATTTTGGAGCCAAATTTTCTTTTATAACTGAAGCATTTATTAGGTCTTACTATATCTTTTATCCTTAAACCTCCAATATTTTTGCTTCTTTAGTGAGATTATATATGCTTATAAAAATTTGTCCTAAAGTTATTTTCAGGTATAGTTTTAAAAATATTTTATTTTATTAATTTACTTTAATTATTTTTATTAAATTTCTTGTAAGATGAAAAACGAGTAAAAATAAAATACATTTAATACGAGTAAAAATAAAATACATTATTAAAATCTTAAATGAGTTCAAGATAAGCACAAAATGAGTTTGAAGCAGGGATGGGGCTAGAGTGCTGGCTACGTGTTCGATCAAATTCGGTAGCTTTGATTCAAATTCTGTTTTTATCTTAAAAAATCATTGAGTATGTACAGAACTAAATAACTTTTTTCTTTGGTTAAAAGAACTAAATAACTTAAAAGATTAGAATTCAAAACGTAACCATAAAGTCCAAATCCTTACTTTGCATTTGATTTAAAAGAAATAATTTCGTCAACAGTGAAAGCTAAAATGTTAAAGAAGTGAAATGAACTTTGCTTTTATATATTGGAAATCTATTTATTTGACATTTTAATTATTATAGGAGTTATTTTATGTGTTTTAAAAATATTTATCTCTTCTACCACTAATTTTTTGATGCTCCTTGCTTCATGTTCTTTTCAGAGATTGTCAAAATCTACCTCTTTACAATTTTATTAAAAAAAAGTTATTGGTAAAAATATTAAAATTTAAAATTATTTTATATTATAGTTATTCTTTATGAAAAACGTATTACGACTATGAGAATTTTTTTTCTTTGCATGAACAAGTCATATTTTTCTTTTAATAAAATTTATGTTAAATAAATTTGTTTCTTCTATAAAAGAGGTTTGTACAAATATTTTGGGGATGAAGTAGAGGAAAAAAAGAGGTTAAAACTATTTAGAATTTTGGTAATTGTATGAGGTTATATTTTATTCCCGTTGAACCAAGTACAGTTCTCATGTAATTAGTTTTTTTCCTAATTGTTAATTTTTGAATTGAATAGAAATCGTTTATGCATAATATATCCTACAATTTTGAAATATTCACGGTGTATTCGAATATTGAAAATAAAATTTATTGACAATGTTGAAAATAAAGATAGTGATATCAATTAAGATAGAATTATCTTTAATATCTCTTATTTGGTTAATTAAAAATTAATATTCTTAAGCATAAACTATATATGAAGTACTAATTTATTCTTGAAATTCCTTTGACTCTTCTGAAATTAAGCTTAAATCACCACATTTAATTAGCAAAACTCTTGCTACATGAAATTATGAATGAAATTAGAACTTAATAAATATAAAAAAGAAATCTATTTCTGTCTATAACTAAAGAAATTTTGTGCTCACAAGCTCAAAAAAAGTTAATAATTTTTCTTTTGTGATTGTCGCCAAGTTGTAATTATTTTACGTACTTTAAAATATATTATTTTATAGAATACCGAATCACTTATATTTCTTTAATTTGCTATTTTTAATTCTCCGATAAAACTTTTTTCTTCATAAATAACTTTTCCTTTAAAAATTATAAAATTATGTGACAACCCAAAGATTTTGTCGTCCTCACATTCAAGTTTTCAAAACTATTGTCCTTAAAGTTGCCATATTTTACTTTATCAATTTTGTGGGTGTTGAGTTAATGATACTACTTTTAATTCCTATTTGTATAATTCTATGGGTTTCTTATAAGAAATAGTACACTTATCTTTCTACTATCCTTTCTCATCTTACATTAACTTTTTATTACAACAGATGGCAGCAGAAATTTCGTAAACAAAATTAACTTTTTGGGCTTTCTTAAGTCTTCAGATGAAGTCACGATTGCGTCTTAACCAAAATATTTGGTTTTATAATTAAAATTGTTGAAGTACTATAGGTTACATATACTTTTTACTTTTACAAATTCAAGAAAAATATGTAAGCATCCAACTCCTATTCATCAGTCTTTATAATTTTATCGCTACATTAGTATAAACACATCCTTTAAAAGTGAAAAACTCCAAATATAAACAAGGGGAGTAAAACATATTAAGCCTAATATTTTTAAACTCTATTTTAGTGTGTGGATATTTATAATTTTATTTTTCGGTTAACAAGATTATAGGAACTTAAGTATATTATTCCCAGGGGTATCAACAAAGGTGTGTCTCCTTGGTCTTCTTTGCGTAACTTCAATTTGATTTTTGTTTTGTTTCTTTTAAACTTATTCTTAAAGAAAAAAAATTCTTGGTTAGGTTTTTTGGTCTTTTAATTAGTTTTTGATTTTGTATAGAATATTTTGGTTAGTTTTTTCTTTCTCAAAACATAACTTTGTGCTTTCTTTTTGTTTCAAAGATCATTCCGATTTAATTTTTAGAAATCAAAATTGAACTTTTCAAAGAAAAATATATTTAAAATTTGAATGGCCTTAAAATAATATATATATATATATATATATATATATATTGGACAACTTATGCTCTAGAAATTATGAGAAGATCTTTTTACAAATATATATAGTTATTATCATTATCGTTAGTTTTTGAATTTTTTGGAGTTTAAACTAAAACTGACACATTTGTCTATCCTATAATATGTAGCAAAGGAACAAATATCCAAAAGCAAAGATCTATGTAACATCAACAAGATATTTTGTCATAAATATATGGGATAGTGTTACCTTTAAGTAAAAATACGAACCCCCCAAATTTATATTGATTATATCCGCTAGATGTCTACGTTAATCTTACCTCTAAATATAATAAATAGAACCTTGCATTTTAAAGGTAACAATCAGCAAACTAAAGCCATGTGAGTTCAAACATAAGGGAATTAGATTTGCTTCTTTGTTGTGTTGATACGAGTTCTAAGTAAATCTGTTAAATAACATATGAAAAACATAATGCAAATTATTTTTTTAATGATATGCATTATTTTTCGGTCTTGAATTTGGGCCCGAGCTCAGCACGAGCTTACTGCGACTAGTATATATNTGTATATATATATATATATATATATATATATATATATATATATAAAAGATATTTTGTCGGTTATTATTTCTTAGAGTGATAAAAAATATATATTTCTCAGACAATTCTTCTTTCATTAAGTTTCATTCTTGAAGCTAGTCCAACTGTCCAAGACTAATAAAAAAATATATCTAAAAGAGAATGTTTCTAATTGTTTATAGGCTCTCTCATCCACTAACAAGTGCACAGATAGTGATCGTCAAGGATGTTATTCAGAGATTAGTCATTACTTATTTTGTCTATCGATTGAAATCTCCCCAGCATTTTCTTGCCAAATTCTATAACGACCCGATCGGTCGTTTTGCATTTTAGAACCCCGTGCCCCTAAATGAGACTTTTCATAGTTGATTTTACTGATTTATGATTTGCGGGGATGGGTGGTTCGAGGTTTGGAGGAGTTTGGAAAGGTTTAGGAACACTTAGTTCCTTAAGGTTGGCCTTTAAGGCCAAGTTTGACTTCGGTCAACATTTTTAGTAAACGACCCCGGAATCGGAATTCGTAGGTTCCGGTAGGTTCGTATGATGATTTTGGGCTTGGGAGTATGCTCAGAAAGGGTTTCGGATTACCCGAGAGCGTTTCAGCGCCTAATAGTGAAATAAGAATTTTCTTAGGTTCAAATTGAGGTTTGGAACATGTTTTTGTGTTATCGAGGTCCAAACAGAATTTCGAGATCGGGAATAGTTCCGTTATGTCATTTATGACCTGCTTGCAAAATTTGGTGTCATTCCGAGTAGTATAGGCAGATTCGGCGTAATGTAAGCGAATTCAAGAACTTAAAGTTCTTAAGTTGGATCCAATAGGTTTTGGGGTGAGATTTTTAGATTTAGCGTTATTTCGGACATTCCGAAGGCTCGAGCGAGTCCGTATTATGATTTAGGACTTGTTGGTATATTTGGACGGGGTCTCGGGTGGGCCCAGATGCCATCCGGGCATCGAGCGAGGCAAAAACCAGCCTTAAATGACTGCTGGTGCCCCAGATCTGGTGCGACCGCACCTGCGGAGGGCTAGTGTAACGACCCGATCGGTCGTTCCGTAGAATTTGCATTATTATCCCTGTTTTTGCCTTGTCATGTATTAGTTATACTGTTTATGATGTGTTGGGGTCAGAGGGTGTGGATCCAGAGCGGTTGTGGTGAGAATTGAGACACTTAGTCTCTTAAAGTAGCCTTATAGTTGAAAAAGTCAATTGAGAGTTGACTTATTGGGAAACAACCTCGGAATGCGGATTTTATGGCTCGGGTATCTTCGTTAGGTGATTTGGGACTTAGGAGTGTGTTCAGAATGTATTTTTGATGTCTGGTGTAGAATTAGGCTTGAATTGGCAAAAGTTAGTTATTGGCGAATTCCGGTCAGCAGTGGAAAATAGGCTATCAGGGTCGGAATAAAATTCTGACAGTTGGAGCAGGTTCGTAATGTCATTTTGGATATGTGTACAAATTTTCAGGTCAATCGGAGGTATTTTGGATGGTTTCGGCATCGTTGATGGAATTGAGGAATTTCAAAGTTCATAGGCTTGAATTCGATGTGATTTTGGTGTTTTTGCGTTGTTTTTGGTGTTTCGAAGGCTCGACTAAGTTTGAATTAAGTTATGGGATGTGTTGGTATGTCTGGTTAGGGTCCCGAGGGGCTCGAGATGGTTTTGAGTGATCAACGGGAAGCTTGGAAGTTTAGTTTTGCTGCTGAAGTTGTTGTTGTTGTCATTTCCGCACCTGCGTATATTGGACTGCAGGTGCGAGCCGCAGAAGCGGCAAGAGTGGTCACAGGTGCGGTTTGAGACCCTTGGGGGAAGAATCGCAGAAGCGATAGTTTTGGACGCATTTTGCGGGCCGCAGGTGCGAGTTTGGGTACGTTTAATGAAAAGTCGCAGGTGCGGTCCGCAGGTGCGAGAAGTAGGACCGCAAGTGTGAAAAGCCTGGGCAGAAGGTATATAAGTTGGACTTAGCGAGTTTTGGTCTTCTTTTCACCTTCCCCAGATTCGGCATTCCTGCTTCCCTCGATCAGCTTTCCCAGCTCGCGAAGCCCCAGTAGTAGGTAGGTTCTGGCTAGATATCCTCCTTCATCTCCCTCAGCCTTCTGGCAAGTCTCGATCCTTTTTATGTTTCTCCTCCATTTCAACTATACCTTGCTCCAAGTACTCTAACCTCTTGTTGGCGCTGATAGCCATCTCCTTACATTCCTCGATCAACCTTTTGTTTGACTCATGTATCTTGTGGTGATCATCCTCACATTCACGGATCCTTTTGCGCAGTTGGTTGTACTTGACTTGTGCTTCAGCCCTTTCATATATAACCCGGTGACCTCTAACGAACCCCGGCTCGATTCGACCACCCATATCTTCTTTTAACCAACCAAGATAGAAAGGAGTGCAACCGGCTTGATACCGGTTTGGTTCGATGGTGTCTTTCTCAAGCATAATCTTGCAGTGCCATAAGTGCTGAGCCTGGCACTTGTGAGGGTAGTCATCATTCTGAAAGTCTGCTCGAAGATGGCTCATTTTCTCGACCCTAGGTATGACCTGCCTCCTACCCGCTTGCCTCATAACTCGCAGAGGGACGTAAGGGTATGTCCCCCTCAGACCAATCAGTATCAGAAATGAAGCGTCTCGGGACCGAATGATGAACTCGTTTGTCGGAAACCACTCAAACATCCATTGAACCTGATCCTCGATTAAGTTACCAAATAACTCAACCCATCCTTCGGCATTCTCCGGCTGAGCGACCATGTCGGGAATATAGTTCATTCGCTTTGGGTGATGGAAAGCGATATGATCATCCCAAATCCTTCGATGGATGTCCTGTCGGTATTCACCTTTTTGTAGATGTTCTATGATCCAGAGTTGGAGTAATAAGTTGCAACATTCGAAATGCCTTGCTCCTCGTTGACACATTTCTAGTGCCCGATACATATCTGCGATGATCATGGGCACAATGTTGTAGTCCTGTCCATCTATCCCTTCCATTAGCGTCTTAGTTACCATGGCCAACCTAGATTCTTTCCTTCTTCATTGGGAACACAATCAAACCCAAAAAGCACACCATAAACACGAACACTCGGCGATGGATATGTCCCAGAGAGGTGATGTCAAACTCGTCTTGGTAGGTGCGGTACGATTAGCTGTGACCGTACCTTTCTTATAAATAGTCAAAAGGGATGTATGAATCCTTCAGACACACCAATTCTAGATTCTTCTTCAGACCCATCATTTTGAGGAAACCCCTGCCCGTGCGGTTTTCAGGCATCAGCGACCCCGGAGATTCCCAAGCTAGACCGGCCAATCCTCATATCTCCTCTAATAAAGGTGTCATTTCAAGGTTCCCAAAGCGGAACATGGACCTATCACAATCCCAAAACAGGGTAGCAGCCTCTATCATCATTTTGTTTGGCTGGATATCTAGACGAGATGGTAGATTGCCCAGGTGTTTTCTGACGAGAGTTTTGTCACTAGAATGGAGATCCTCCCACCACTTTAGTAGCCTGGGGTGGATATTGGAGACCATGCCGAACCTGGGGACTTCGTGCCTCATTTTTTGCAAAACAGACAAGGTTAGGCCCTTTACCCCCACCAGACTCGACTATTTAACACCAATAATTAGCAGGAAGCATTTAGTTCTCCAAATAAATGCACAGAACGTGAGGGTGTCCGTTTGGGTTTTAGGGAAACCCAATGGACTTTGGAAAAGGCTATCTTAAAGGCTATTGTGCGGACAACACGTTAACCTGACTAAGTTTGACCATGATGCATGCAACAGTATAACGGAGTAAGGTTTCTATGAGGTTTTAGACCGGTACCCTTGAGCGGACAACTCAAGGGGAAAAGGCACGGAACTGTCGACTGCACCGCTGATCGACTAGTTTTACCGCAAATACGCCTTTCCGAATTTAAGGCGTACTGATATAGGAAAAGCGCAACCACTCATTATAAGCGTTGCTATAGTATTTTGTTTGGCACGAGTGGAGTATGAATGTCGAGCATAATATGCAGTAAATAAGCATTTAAACAGATAGTAATGTATTTGCACGTTAAGGAAAGCGATAAATACAACAGTTATGATTGAAAGTAGTTACAAAAAACAAAAAAACAAAGAGACATGTCAGTTTTGTTCATGTGAGAAAAAATAAATACCTGAAATAAACAGTTAACGACATGTAAAGGGAAGGGGAAGGGGTTCAAGCATTAAACAAATTAAATGTACAAATTCACGGAACAATTTGTAATGGTAAAAGACTAGGTACAGTCCCCAGCAGAGTCGCCATGCTTTCGCGCCCCCCTTTTTCCTCACGGAAATCGGGTTTCGACGTTTTGACAACTCCTTTTAAATGAAGTGGGTTAAAAGAAAAGTTTCCACCTAACGGGTTTAAAGATGCGTTAGGGCACCTAGAGTTGCTAACTCATGAGACTAGTGTGCATTACCATAGATTGGATAAGGGCTTGAAGTTATCCCAAGGGGAAGGTATTAGGCACCCCTCAGGATCCACAACTGTGGTTCCCGGCCAAATAGTTTTCGTGAATTTGTACACTAAGCAAGTAATGGTTCAAATAAGAGGGGATTTAAAATACGCATTGGAGTTATTAACTTTTGACAAAACTAATAAAACATTTGAGAGAAAGACGTCCTAGGTTTGAAACAATATGGATCAGATCAGTGCAATACCCGGTATGTCACTCCTCAAAGAGGGGCTACACGTGGTATTAGCGCACCGGTCATCATATCCATATTCTACCCTTTCCCACCCCGTGAAGGTATTTTAAAACGTGTGTGGGTCACAAACTCTATTGCGTGCTATTACTCGTCCCATCCTATCAGTCCCGGAGGAGGCTAGAACTACTATCCTAAAAGGGAAATACTAGGCTGAACCCCTAGGTTAAGGGCAAAATTCTAAACGACAAGCAAAGACAGTTAGGACTACAAATATGGAAAAACACATAGAAGCAAATATGAGGCTCAGATATTCCTCCACAAGTTTTGCACATATCAGCATGACTCAAACACAAATAAGGTCTTTTAGCTTCAGATCCTAATGCATGATATCTAGGCGAGAATACAGTAGCGGGGCAGTTTATTTACTGATTTTTAGAGAAGGATTTTTTCCAGTTCCTGATCACTGATTTTTACCTATTACTAGCCAAACAGTACACATAAAGGGATAGGCTTCCAATTTTAACAAGTTTAAAAGAAACCTAAGGCTTGCCTAGGCGTACCAAAACTACTCCAGTTATGCTGTTTTAGTTCCCAGTTTAGACAGATAGTTGTTAAGCAGGGTGAGTCTGTTTTAATCTTTAATCGGGCTAAGGAGGGTGGGTGTTAGACAAATATGAATGCAATCCGTAAAGGCATGGTATCTGAATGCAAACAAGGTACATGATGATGCGAAACCTACACATGATGTTCTAAATGCAGATGATAGGGGTTAGTATTATTATTTAGCCTAGCAAAGCAGGATTTCTAGGTGACGCAATTATGAGAATGCTGAATCAGTAATATTGTAATAGCCACTTTTGTTGTTATTTATCCTGTGGACATGATCTCTAAGTGGACATAAGTATGACGAGATGCTGAAAGAAATAAACCTAGTTATCATGGTATCTAATGCATGAGTGACATGTTATCCTAAGCATGGTGACTATTGCGCATATAGGAAAAGTAAACCTACAGGCATGGTTTCTACCCATACTTACACTATAGCATGCATATTCCCCACCCATTTCACTATCCATCCCCAGAATCGTTTTTACAGACCAGTATTGCACGAATTACATATGTAAATAAGAAAATTAAGAAGTTACACTATAGGGAGCCTACCAATAGACCCAAGTCTCCAAGTCCTTAATGCCATATGCCATGACCTTTCATAACCCGGGTGTGTCAGAGTTCCTAAGGACCTCAGAGGATCCCAGGCAGTGCTCACACCCAGGTACCCTAGCCAGGAATGAGTAAGTGCAGTGTGGGAATGCCAGCCTTGTGTATCAAAGTTCAGTGGGTACTCAAATGGTCCCCAAAGCAGTGCTCACACGAAGGGGGCTGAACTTAAGAGATTAAGAGTAGTGAGATGTGCTCGTAATTCAGGGAGTTTAAGTAAAACATGGTTGAAAAAATAATTTGAAAAGAAGAGGGACTTTTAATAAAAATCAGCTTTTTAGAATAAGAGATTCAGTTGTTGAAAAACAGTTTACAATTCAAACAGACAAAGCCAGCCTCACATAGGGGGCCCATGATGGTCCAGCAATCACAAACAAGGGTGAGGGGGTTTGAGGGACAAGTACACAGCCTGTGAGGCAAACAACTTACACATAAACACATAATTAAAGGGGTTTTAAAAGGGTCCAGGGGATATGACTAAGTGTCAAATTAGAGCAACATATCAGCTAAACAACTAACATCATGACTGAACAACATATTAGACATAGGCATTGAGATACACATAAGGAACAAAGGCTGAGTGTAGAGAGACACATTGAGCATGCAGGATAAGGTGACAGTAGACATGTAAAAGAGATTCGGAGTTCTAATTGCATGTTGAACAGCAGAAACACAAGTAGAAACATATAAGAAATGCCAAGAACTGAACTATGAATAGAAACATATTGGTTTGGATGACTGAAGCTTAAATCAGGACATACCAGTGTAATGAGGAAAGATGTAATGCAAGCAAGGACAAGAGATGCACAGTAGTCAGCCTTGGCTTACAGCCGGCTCACTCAAAGTAATAGCAAGTAGCACAGAAGAGATAGTGAAAAGAGTATGAAAATCTTATGAAAGAGAAGTGCACAGATCAGATTTTGTGTCTATGTGTGTGTAAGAGAGTTTGAACAGTGTATTGTTCGTGTGTGTTATTGAAAGACTAGAGGTATTTATAGTTTAAAACCAGTAGAAGAATAAGGTAAGAAGTACTAATTTAATACAGTTATGGAAAAATTGTCAATCAGAATCAATCAATGCCCGGACTCCCTTTAATTAGGGAGTCAGGGTTCAAACAGATACAAGTTGTAATAAATAAGGAGAAGGATCAATTCAAGACTCACTTTACCATATTAAAGCATGTGGCATGTAATAAGGCTGGATACAGAATACTCCAAATAAGGAAAGTATATGTCAAACAGTTGAAGGCATATTTAGGCACATAAATATGGTAAAATGCAATTTTAGTCCTGAAAATCAGTCAAAGAATCACGGATGGGACTGAAAATCACAGGGGATCAGTGCTAACTAAGGAAAGCATCTCACATGTAAGGAAGTAATTCAAAATCAGTAAAAGTTCTAAGGAAAACACATACGAGTTACAACTTTAAGAAAAGATATCACAGCTCTGAGGGAAATCAATAGAATCAATAGAGAATACTATGTAAGGGTCGATACAACAAGTAATCAAGTCTGTTAAGCAATGAATAACACAAAATCAGAGAAACCCTAGACAAGTAGTAGAGAACAGTAGAAGATTGAAAACCCTAGGTAAAGTAAGAATCACATAAGTTTAGAGACAAACAGTAACGTTGAACATAATAGAAACACAGAGATCATAAACCTTAACAGCAACAACAGGATAAAAATTGCAGAGAAGCTTAACATCTATGAGAGATAAGAGTTCGTGCAATTAAACAAACATATCAGTCACAGAGGGACTCAGAATTTGGGGAAAAACTAGGGTTTTCAGTAAAGTAAGTTAAAACGAAGGAAAACATTGAATAAATCGTTGAATAATAAAAAGAATCATAGAATGACATTTAAACAGAAGCAAAAAATCATTTTTAAAAGGGGGTTATGAAACCCTAGTTTTGAAGTGAAAGATCGTTCAAAGTAGAAGGGTTTTTGTTCAAAGAAAACATGTAAAAGCTTCGTAATATACACAGATCTAAGGCAAATCTAGAAGAAATCGAAAAGATATAGGAGTTAGGGTTTCGTGGAACCCAGAGAAGTAAGAAAAACCTCAAAAATGTCGCTGGCTTTAGCCGGAAAGGTCGCAGCTTTTACTCAGACGATCGGGGATGGCTGGAAAGTGGCATGAGGGACCATGAGAGGTGAGTGAACCGCTCCAGGTTCACCTGAGGGCTTTAGGGTGTCACTGGACTGGTGCAAGGTGAACAAATAACCAGGAGATAATGGGGGCCATGGTTTCCGGTGAGAGAACCAGCCGGAGAAGATGAACGAGCTTCATCGGAAGAGAGAAGCCAGGTAAGGTTCTAGAGAGAACTAGAGAGAAGCATAGAGAGAATGAGAGATGGCAAATGAGGGGTCGGTTGGGGGGTGGGGGTAATTGGGTTTAATTAAGGTAAGGGGTGTCTGGGCCGTTGATCTTCTTTGATCAACGGCTCAGATTGATTAGGAGGTGGGCCGGGTATGGGGTTTGGTTTGGGATGGGTTGGTTATGGGTTAAAGGGTCAGGTGGGGTTGGGTTAAAAAAATGGCTAAGTTTTAAATAAAAAATTTGGTTAAACGTTAAATACCCAATTAAATAAGATAATTAATAAAATAGCTAATAATTGTGTAAAAATGAAATTAAGACTAAATAAATGAAATTAAGGTGACTAACTAATATAAAACGATCAATTATTGATTTTAAAAGCGGTATAAATGTACATTTGTGCTATATAATTGCAAAAATTGCTGTAATTAGCTAAATAATGCAAATATTGGCTAATTTGTGAAATAATTAAATCCTAAGGGAATTAAATAGTATTATGAATTATATATTGAGTAAGAAAATATCTTGAAATTATTTATAACATCATTTATGCATAATTATGGAATATAAAATATTAAATAAACAGGAAAATAATTTGATAAAAATACGGAAAATTATGGGAAAATATCAATTACTATAAAGAGTGATTTTGAAGGTATATATGCAAGTTTGAAAATAATTTGAGGAAACATTGGGTATCAACAACGGGTTTCAAGCTTTTGGAGGGTTTGTGAAGAGGGGAAACGAAGTTCTTCATTGAGGTATGACTTTTGGACTTTATAACTCGTTTATATGTGATTAAATATCTAATTAGTGGTGTTAATTTGGGAAAAATCAGTGTAAAAAGGGGTAACTAGGGCTTGGGATTAAGAGACCTTATGATGGGGATTTGAGGGACCGGGGGTCGAGTTTTGGTAAATTTCGGGAATTTGTGCCAAATGTTGATATTTTTCAATTGGGTATCATCTCCCTAGTATATTTTGATGTGATAAATCTGATTTTGATAGATACGGAGCATTTGGGAGCCGATTCGAGGGTCAAGAGTGTTGTAGAGTAGCTTTTCGTGCTAGTTGAGGTAAGTAATTTTGTGCTTTTGATGCATTTGGGCTGTAAGCCATGTTTGGGGTCTTGTGGCGACCTGTTTAGACCCCTTGGGGGCTGTTTACTGTTTTTCCTCATTGTGTTAACTTATGATTTACACTAAGTCATATTATGCTTAACTGATTTCAAAACTCAGTCTTATTTACACTATTTTGAGATATAAATTACTGTTTTGGGTCGAGAACCCCGTTTAGTTATGGCTCAAGTGGCATTTTTAAAGTTTCTGACTGAGTGAGGCTGAGAGCCAATATTGTGAGGATATATGATGGATCGGGCTGCATGCCACAGAATGTTACACTGTTATGTTATGTGAGAGGCCGAGTGCCAGAATGATTGATGCCATGATTAGCTTGTTATAGCGCTTGGACGGTAGGAGCCCCTCCAGAGTCTGTACACCTCCAGTGAGCACAAGTACCTACTGAGTGCGAGTGCCGAGTGATGAGTGACTGTGAGGTGCTGAGTGACTGCTACTGAGTGATTGTAAGGTGCTGAGTGATTGATATTGAGTGTTGATTTGGCCCAAGGGGCATCTTATGTTGATATTCTACTTGAGTATTTGATTATGATTCATTCATTTTATACTGAGATTTTATTGGGAATTTTACTGAGAAACAATAGAAATCATACTTGTTCAAAGGACTTTTCTGAAATTGGTTTTAAGCATCTTGCCTGAATGTGTACACTGATAGAACTCAGTATTTTACTATTGTGAATTGATGTTTTGTTACTGTGTGTTTCTTACCGTCATACTTGATTTATTTTCATTACTATTGAGTTGGCGTACTCATTATTACTCCTGCACCTCTGTGTGCAGATCCAGGTACTGGTACTGAGCAGTAGTCATCTGAGTCCGTGCGGCGCCAGCTTTGGGATATGGAGGTAGCTGTCCAGGGTCCACAGCACCTCCATTTTCCTTTCCTTATCTTTGTACTTAGTATACCATTTTTGAGTCCTTGTATTATGACATTATTGTTACTGGCACTATCCTTAGATGCTCGTGACTCGTTGACTCCAGATCTGGGGATTGGTTATAGACTGTTAGCTTGTTTTGCTTTGTTAAAGATTTAGAAATTATATACTTTTTCTAAAGTGTTATTAACGATTTGGGAAATTTCACTAAAGGAAATGTGTAATATTATGATAGTTGGCTAGCCTAGTTCCACGATAGGCGCCATCACGACCGGTTAGGATTTGGGGTCGTGACAAGTTGGTATCAAAGCACTAGGTTACATAGGACTTAACGGTCATGAGCAGGTTTAGTAGAGTCTTGCGGATCGGTACGGAGACGTCTGTACTTATCTTCAAGAGGCTACATAACTCTTTGGAAAAATTTCATTTTCTTGAACTCTGCCGTGCCATTCTATTGACTGTGGAAATCTAAACTTCTGTTGTTTCATTCTCTCACAGCTGGTGAGGACACGCGCTACTGATCAGGGTGACCAGACACCAGCTGGACCCGCGAGAGGTCGAGGTCGTGGTAGAGGTAGGGGACCAGCCTGCACAGCAGCCGGGGTAGTACCAGTTTATCCCCCTACTATTCAGGATCAAATTCCCGCCGCTGGTATTCCAGCGGGGCAGGCTCAGGCACCGGCAGTGCCCATCGTTATTCCCGATCTTCAGGAGACCCTGGATCAGATTTTGATAGTGTGTACTACCTTGGCTCAGGCAGTTGCTGTGTCTACTGCTGCCGCTACATCTCAGGTCGGGGGAGGCACTTAGACTCCAGCTGCCCGGACACCTGAGTAGGTTGCACAGGGCCTTCAGACACCGAAGGTAGTCCCAGCCCAGCTGGTTACTCCAGTTCAGGGCTATATGGTCCCAGTTATGCCAGAGGATGAGCAACGCATGCTGGAGAGGTTTAGTAGACTTCAGCCTCCGACTTTCAGCAGCGCAGAGGGCGAGAATGCCCAGGGTTTTCTGGATAGGTGTCATAGGATACTTCGCACTGCGGGGATTCTGGAGACCAGTGGGGTCTCATTTGCTACATTCCAGTTTTCGAGTGCTGATCTTACTTGGTGGGAGTCTTTAGAGAGGCGTAGGCCTGTTGGTTCGACACGTCTCACCTGGCAGCAGCTCTCCACTATCTTTTTGGAGAAGTATGTTCCTCAGTCTCACAGAGAGGAGCAGCGCAGGCAGTTTGAGCAGTCGCGTCAGTGAGAGTTATCAGTGATGCAGTATGAGATGCATTATTCAGAGTTGGCTCGTCATGCTGCTGAGCTAGTCCCTACTGACAAGGACAGGATCAAGAGGTTTGTAGATGGCCTCACTTACCAGCTCCACATTTTGATGACCAGGGAGAAAGTGTCAGGTGCTACCTTCTAGCAGGTTGTTGATATTGCTCGAGATATTGAGTCTGTTAGCCGGCAGGAGCGAGAGGAGAGGGAGGCCAAGAGGCCTCGGGGATCAGGTAGCTTCAGTGGTGCCCCTTCTAGAGTGCAGTTTCAGCACAGTAGAGGTCACCCATTTAGACCTCCTCAGCCAGTTCACCCAGCTTATAGTGGCGCATCTTCGGGGCAGGGTCCCCGTAGCTCTCATCCGGGCCGTTCTTCCTTCAGTGCCCTTCCATCTCAGAGTTCCTCCAGAGTATCATCATTCCAGGGTTCTTCTATGCATGGTTCGTCCAGTAGCTATCCTGGTGTCAGGGGTTCCCTTCAGTCCCCATCTCCAGCTCCGGGGAGTGTCTTTGAGTGTGGAGAGTTTGGACATGTATGGAGGCAGTGTCCTCGTTGTCCTGGTAATTCAGCTCAGCAGAGGGGTCATCCCTCGACTTTAGCTCCAGTCACTTCGCCACCCGCCCAGGCAGCTAGGGGTGGAGGTCAGACAGCTAGGGGCCGCCCTAGAGGGGGAGGTAGAGCAGGTGGAGGTCAGCCGCATATCTATGCACTTCCAGCTAGGCCTGATGCTATGGCCTCCGATACGGTGATCACATGTATTATCTCAGTTTGTCAGTGAGATGCATTGGCTTTATTTGACCCTAGTTCCACATACTCTTATGCTTCGTCATATTTTGCCCACTCTCTAGATATGCCCCGTGTGTCTTTAGTTACGTATGTTCATGTGTCGACTTCGATGGGTGATACTATTATTGTGGACCATGTGTATCAGTCGTGTGTGGTGTCTATTAGGGGTATGGAGACCCGAATGGACTTGTTTCTACTCAGCATGGTTGACTTTGATGTGATATTGGGCATGGATTGGTTATCCCTGTGTCATGCTATTCTTGATTGTCACACTAAGACCATGACCCTGGCTATGCCCGGTGTTCTGAGAGTTGAATGGAGAGGGTCTATTGAGTATGTACCTAGTAGGGTGATCTCTTACTTGAAGGCCCAGCGTATGGTTGAGAAGGGATGCGAATCTTATCTGTCTTTTGTGAGGGATGTTAGTGGTGAGACTCCTTTTGTTGATTTTGTTCCTGTGGTCCGTGATTTTCCGGACGTATTCCCTGCAGACCCGCCAGGCATGCCACTTGACAGGGACATTGATTTTGGTATTGACTTGGTGCTAGGCACCCAACCTATCTCTACTCCACCTTATCGTATGGCACCAGCGGAGTTGAAGGAATTGAAAGAGCAGCTTCAGGAACTCCTAGATAAGGGGTTCATTCGGCCTAGTGTGTCACCTTGGGGTGCGCCGGTGTTGTTTGTGAAAAAAAAGGATGGCTCCATGCGCATGTGTATCGATTATCGACATCTGAACAAGGTTACGGTGAAGAACCGGTATCTTTTGCGTCGTATTGATGACTTATTTGATCAGCTTCAGGGAGATAGAGTGTTCTCCAAGATTGACTTGAGGTCCGGGTATCATCAGTTGAAGATTCGGAATTCTGACATTCTGGAGACTGCTTTCAGGACCAGATATGGCCACTATGAGTTCTTTGTTATGTCATTTGGGCTGACCAATTCCCCATCAGCCTTTATGCACCTGATGCATCTTATCTTGATTCTTTCGTCATTGTGTTCATTGATGACATCCTGGTATATTCTCGTAGTCAGGAGGAGCATGCTCAGCATTTGAGGGTTGTGTTGCAGATATTGAGGGAGGAGAAGCTTTAGCAAAGTTCTCCAAGTGTGAGTTTTGGCTTGGTTCAGTAGCTTTATTGGGGCACGTGGTGTCTAGTGAGGGTATTCAGGTTGATCCGAAGAATATTGAGGCAGTGCAGAGTTGTCCCAAACCGTCCTCAGCTACATAGATTAGGAGCTTCCTTGGTTTGGCGGGATATTACCGTTGCTTTGTGAAGGGGTTCTCTTATATTGATTCACCCTTGCCAGATTAACCCAGAAGGGTGATCCATTCAGATAGTCCAATGAGTTTGAGGAGAGCTTTCAGAAGCTCAAGTCAGCATTGACCACAACTCCGGTATTAGTTTTTCCTACTGGTTCGGGTTCTTTTACGGTCTACTATGATGCTTCTAGAGTTGGCTTGGGAGAGGTATTGATGCAGGATGATAGGGTGATTGCCTACGCGTCTAGACAGTTGAATGTGCACGAAAAGAATTATCCAGTGCACGATCTTGAGTTAGCTGCCATTGTTCATGCCATGAAGATTTGGCGCCATTATTTGTATGGAGTGCAGTTTGAGATTTTTACCGATCATTGTAGTTTGCAGTATGTGCTGAAGCAGAAGGACTTGAATTTGCGTCAGAGGAGATGGTTGGAGCTTCTCAAGGATTATGACCTCACCATTTTATATCATCTGGGGAAGTCCAATGTAGTGGCCGATGTCATGAGTCACAGAGCAGAGAGTTTGGGGAGTCTAGCCTACCTTTCAGCAGCAGAGCGACCTTTGGCACGTGATGTTCAGGATCTAGCAGGGCAGTTGGTGAGATTGGATTTTTCGGAGCCTCCTCGGGTATTAGCTAGAGTGGCTTCCAGGTCTTCTCTTTACGATCAGATTAGAGCGCGCCAGTATGATGACCCGCACTTGTTAGTTCTTCAAGACAGGGTCCGTCGAGGCGATGCCAGGGATGTGACTATTGGTGATGACGGGGTTATGAGGATGCAGGGCCGCTTCTGCATGCCCAATGTGGATAGGCTTCGAGAGTTGATATTAGTAGAGGCTCATAACTCTCGGTATTCCATCCATTCGGGTGCCGCGAATATGTACCAGGATCTGAGACAACAGTATTGGTGGAGGCGAATGAAGAGAGATATTGTTGAGTATGTATACCGGTGTCTCAACTGCCAACAGGTCAAGTATGAGCACCAAAGGCCAGGTGGATTACTTCAGAGGTTAGATATTCCGGAGTGGAAGTGGGAGCGGATCACCATGGACTTTGTAGTTGGGCTCCCACAGACATCGAGGAGATTTGATGCTATTTGGATCATTGTGGATAGGCTGACCAAGTCCGCGCACTTCATTCCTGTCAGTACTACTTATACTTCGGAGTGGTTAACTGAGATCTACATCAGGGAGATTGTCCGATTGCATGGGGTTCCAATTTCTATCATTTCTGACAGAGGTACTCAATTCACATCTCAGTTTTGGAGAGCAGTGCAGAGAGGTTTGGGTACTCAGGTAGAGTTGAGCACTGCATTTGATCTTCAAACTGATGGGCAGTCAGAGCGGACTATTCAGATTTTGGAGGACATGTTGCGGGCCTGTGTCATTGACTTTTGGGGGTTCATGGGACCAGTTTGTGCCACTTGCGGAGTTTGCATATAATAATAGCTACCAGTCCGGTATTCAGATGGCCCCGTATGAGGCTTTATATGGTAGGAGGTGTAGATCTCCGATTGGTTGGTTTGAGCCGGGTGAGGCTAGGCTACTGGGCACAGACTTGGTTCAGGATGCATTGGAGAAGGTGAAGTTGATTCAGGAGCGACTTCGCACGACGCAATCTAGGGAGAAGAGTTATGCAGACCGGAAGGTCCGAGATGTGTCTTTCATGGTGGGAGAGAAGGTACTGCTGAAGGTGTCACCCATGAAGGGTGTTATGAGGTTCGGGAAGAGGGGAAAGCTGAGTCCCCGGTTCATCGGGCCTATTGAGGTGCTTCAGAGGATTGGAGAGGTGGCTTATAGACTTGCCTTGCCACCTAGCTTGTCGATGTTCATCCGGTATTCCATGTGTCGATGCTCCGGAAGTATATTGGTGACCCATCTCATGTTGAGGGTGATATGTCATATGAGGTAGAGCCGGTGGCTATTTTGGGTCGTCAGGTCAGAAAGTTGAGGTCTAAGGATATAACTTCAGTGAAGGTTCAGCGGAGAGGGCAGCCAGTGGAGGAGGCTACTTGGGAGACCGAGCGGGAGATGCGGAGAAGATATCCTCACTTGTTTGAGACTCCAGGTATGTTTCTAGACCCGTTCAAGGACGAATATTTATTTAAGAGGGCGAGAATGTAACGACCAGGCCGATCGTTCCGTAGAATTTGCACTATTATCCCTGTTTTTGCCTTGTCATGGATTGGTTATACTGTTTATGATGTGATGGAGTAAGAGGCTGTGGATCCGGAGCGGTTGTGGTGAGAATTGAGACACTTAGTATCTTAAAGTAGCCTTCTAGTTGGAAAAGTCAACTGGGAGTTGACTTATTGGGAAACGACCTCGGAATGCGGATTTTATGGCTCAGGTAGCTTTGTTAGGTGAATTGGGACTTAGGAGTGTGTTCAGAATGTATTTTTGATGTCCGGGGTAGAATTAGGCTTGAATTGGCGAAAGTTAGTTTTTGGCGAATTCCGGTCAGCAGTGGAAAATAGGCTATCGGGATCAGAATAAAATTTCGACAGTTGGAGCAGGTTCGTAATGTCAGTTTGGATATGTGTGCAAAATTTCAGGTCAATCGGAGGTATTTTGGATGGTTTCGGCATCGTTGATGGAATTTAGGAATTTCAAAGTTCATAGGCTTGAATTCGATGTGATTTTGGTGTTTTTGCGTTGTTTTTGGTGTTTCGAAGGCTCGACTAAGTTTGAATGAGGTTATGGGATGTGTTGGTATGTTTGGTTGGGGTCCCGAGGGGCTAGGGATGGTTTTGAGTGATCAACGGGAAGCTTGGAAGTTTAGTTTTGCTGCTGAAGTTGTTGTTGCTGTCATTTCCACACCTGCGGATATTGGACCGCAGGTGCGAGCCGCAGAAGTGGCAAGAGTGGTCGCAGGTGCGGTTTGAGACCCTTGGGGGAAGAACCGCAGAAGAGGTAGTTTTTGACGCATCTGCGGGCCGCAGGTGCGAGTTTGGGTCCGTTTAATGAAAAGTCGCAGGTGCAGTGTATTTGTCCGCAGGTGCGAGAAGTAGGACCACAGGTGCGAAAAGTCTGGGCAGAAGGTATATAAGTTGGACTTAGCGAGTTTTGGTCTTCTTTTCACCATTTTCATACGAGTTTCAAGCTTTTGGAGGGTTTGTGAAGAGGGAAAACGATAGTTCTTCATTGAGGTAAGGCTTTTGGACTTTATAACTCGTTTATATGTGATTAAATACCTAATTAGTGGTGTTAATTTGGGAAAAATCAATGTAAAAAGGGATAACTAGGACTTGGGATTAATAGACCTTGTGATGGAGATTTGAGGGGTCATTTGGACTCTGATTTCAGTGTTCTTGATATGTACAGACTTGTGAGAGGATGAGGATCATTATGACATAAATTTTATTGCGTTCCGAGACGTGGGTCTGAGGGCCGGGTTTTGGCCAATTTCGGGAATTTGTGCCTAATATTGATATCTTTCGATTGGGTATCATCTCCCTAGCATATTTTGATGTGATAAATCTGATTTTGATAGATTTGGAGAATTTGGGAGCCGATTAGAGGGGCAAGAGTGTTGCGGGCTAGTTGAGGTAAGTAATGACTTTAAATCTTGTCATGAGGGTATGAAACCCCGGACTTCGCATCTTTTCACTGTTTTGGAGTGACGTACACACTGGATGACGAGTGTGTGACGTACACGAATTGGGAAATTGGAAATTTGTTCTTTCCGAGGCAACTAGTGAGTTGCGAAACTACTTTTAAAGCTTATGATAAATAGTAATTTTGTGCTTTTGATGCATTTGGGCTATAAGCCATGTTTGGGGCCTTGTGCCGACCTGTTTAGACCCCTTGGGGGCTGTTTACTGTTTTTCTTCACTGTGTTAACTTATGATTTACACTCAATCATATTATGCTTAACTGATTTCAAAACTCAGTCTTATTTACACTATTTTGAGATATAAAATATTGTTTTGGGTCCAGAACCCCGTTTAGTTATGGCCCGAGTGGCATTTTGAAATTTTTTGACTGAGTGAGGCTGAGAGCCAATATTGTGAGAATATATGATGGATCGGGCTGCACGCCGCAGCATGTTACACTGTTATGTTATGTGAGGGGCCGAGTGCTAGAATGATTGATGCCATGATTGGCTTGTTATAGCGTTTGGGCTGTAGGAGCCCCTCCGGAGTCTGTACACCCCCGGTGAGCGCAGGTACCTACTGAGTGCAAGTGCCGAGTGATGAGTGACTGCTACGTAGTAACTGTAAGGTGCTGAGTGACTGATACTGAGTGTTGATTTGGCCCGGGGGCAGCTTATGTTGATATTCTACTTGAGTATTTGATTATGATTCATTAATTTTATACTGAGATTTTCTTGGGAATTTTTACTGAGAAACAATGGAAATCATACTTGTTCAAAGAACTTTTCTGAAACTGGTTTTAAGCATCTTGCCTGAATGTGTACACTGATAGAACTCAGTATTTTACTATTGTGAATTGATGTTTTGTTACTGTATGTTTCTTACCGTCAGACTTGATTTATTTTCATTACTACTGAGTTGGCGTACTCATCATTACTCACTGCACCTCTGTGTTCAGATCCAGGTACTGGTACTGAGCAGTAGTCATCTGAGTCCGTGCGGCGCCAGCTTTGGGATATTGAGGTAGCTGTCCAGCGTCCACAACACCTCATTTTCCTTTCCTTTGTACTTAGTATACCATTTTTGAGACCTTGTATTATGACAATATTGTTACTGGCACTATCCTTAGATGTTCGTGACCCGTTGACTCCAGATCTGGGAATTGGTTATAGACTGTTAGCTTGTTTTGCTTTGTTAAAGATTTCTAAATTATATACTTTTTATAAAGTATTATTAACGATGTGGGAAATTTCACTAAAGAAAATGCGTAATATTGTGATAGTTGGCTAGCCTAGTTCCACGATAGGAGCCATCACGGCCGGTTAGGGGTTGGGGTCGTGACAGCTAGCCGTAGGTGCGAGACCGCTTCTGCGGTCCCAGCCTCGCAGGTGCGACCCCCAGGAGGTGTTGCCCAGGTCCGCAGGTGCGGATCATTTTCCGCAGAAGCGGAGCCGCAGGTGCGAAGCCAGGCCCCCTTCCCCTTCTCTTCTGCGAGATCGTAGGTGCGGTCCTCGAGCCGCAGGTGCGAAAAACCTGTAGGCAGTGAAGTTGTTTTAAATACGGGACTTAGCCATTTTTGAACACCTTTTCTTCATCCTTGGACGATTTTGAGAGAATGCAAAGGAGATAATCGACCTAGCTACTGTATTGTAAGTAATTCCTACCATAAATTTAGCTTAATACTTAAATTCCTAGGTAGATTAACACATTAAATTAGTAGAAATCATGGGTTAGAGTAAACCTAGGTTTTTATGAAAATGAGAGAATTACCAACGAACTAGTTATGAAATCATACAAAAACTACATAATATTGATCCTTAGGCTATGGGTGATTGTTTCCTTCGAAAAAGTCCGGAACCCGAGCATGTGGGCCGGGGGGTGAATTTTGGGATTTTGCAATTTAGGTTGAAATAACCATTTAAATAGAGGAATTTCATACTTTTGAGTATAGATTGATTTGTTTATGCAATAATTGACTAGTTTCAAGTCCTTGGGCGACGAATTTGGAGTTTCGGGCGCGTTCTTGACCCGGGAAGTAGACTTGACACGAGGTAAGTCTCATTTCTAACCTTGTAAGAGGGAATTATCCCCATAGGTGAAGTAATTAAATGTATGTCATTAATTGGGGGGGCTACGTACGTACGGAGTGGCGAGAGTTCGTGCGTAGTGACTATTCTTGATATGTCCGGGTAGTTAGGTTCACACCATGCCTTGTAAATTTCAAAAATTTTCTATATGCCTTGTAATTCCCTCATATGCAAACTTGTTTCATGAAGTTCTCCTGATGGGTGTTTTCAGATGAAACATTATTATTTTGGAAAAAGAATTTAAGTAAAATGTTATGTTTATGTGTGACTGCTTCGCAATATATATATTCCGCAAGCGGGGTGATTCTTTTCACTACTCTCATGGGAACGGTCCGTACGCCACGACAGGTTAATAGATGCATCTATGGTTCATGCCGTTCGACCCTCCGGCAGTGCACATTTACTATTATGTTGTCCCAAACCGTACCCCTCTGATATATTGTGCGCATGCTGCTTGTTTGATATTATTCATCACTTAAATTGTTAAATGACTTGAAATGATAGATTTGAAATTTTCATGTTAGAGTTTCGATTCGAAGTAGGTTTCGTAACATGCTAGATATTCATTGTTCTATTATTCATGTGTACCTGTTACTCTCTTTAATTTATACACATAATTATACTGTTTGGCCCCTAGTAAGTGTCAAGTCGACCTCTCATCACCACTTCTTCGAGATTAGAATGGATACTTACTGGGTACATATTAGTTTATGTACTCATGCTACACTTTGTACTTAATTGTACATGATCTGAGGCAGGTGCATCTGGGTATCAGTCCGGAGCTCGTTCCTGATTTATATCCCGTCGAGGCTTCACGGTGAGCTGCTTCTCCTGGCGATTTCCAGCAGCCCTTTGGAGCTATTCTTTTGCCATTTCTGTCTATACTTACTCATACAGTAGGACAAACTTTTATTCTTTTGATATTATTCTACTAGATGCCTGTAGACTTGTGACACTAATTCCTGACACACACGTTAGTAGACATTATTTTGGGCTGTAAATATTAAATTATGACTTTCATGGCTATTCCTGTTTAAGATTGCCTAGGTTATTCGTTTTAGCTTAATGTCTTAAATCTAAATCAAGTAAGTATTGGAAATATTTTGGTAAATTAAATGAAACTCACTAGTAAATCGATGTTGGTTTGCCCGACAACGGTGTTAGGCGCCATCGCGACCTGATTTAGGATTTGGGTCGTGACAAATTCAATCTTGTCAAGACTTGCAGGCCTGATGAAAAATAATAATGGATTCATATAAAGCATAAACAAATGCTTTCTGCTTTATCATCCTCAAGATTGATAAACTCTCCAATTCATGGTCAAAAGACCTATGAGGCAAATTCTGTTCATAGCATCACAAAAATGTGTACAATTTGATAACTGGTTTTCACAAATGTGTGCTCTTTAATCAACTACATATAATCACTAACAGAAGAAGCAACTTGAACTCTTTCAAGCAAATCATTTGTACAAAATTGTTTCTAAATATCAAGAATGTCCAGCAAATCATATTTCTTTTCGACAATTTGTTAAGGCAATATCCGTAACTTGGAGATTTGAGTACACATTTACAAATGATGTATTGAGGGAGGAGACTCTAATCCATGTCAGCGCATCCACTCTAATAACACCATAAGTCAAGCAGATGCCAACGCTCTTGTTACCTTCTTTATCCACCACAACCTTCCATAGCACCTTCTTGGAAGGAAGTCTAGTACTGAGGTGCTCTTTAGGTGTAATCTTTGAGTTTGTGCTATGGTAATATTTCAAAGTTATCACCAAAAAAGGAGTTGAGTGGGTTGGGTTATGACCCAAATTTTAGCCCATTTTGATCCAGCCCAAGTAATTTTTGCGCGAATTATTTATTGACTCATCCCTTTTTGACCTGCTCAAAATCGACCCAACCTGCCCATTTAACACCCCTAAGTGTAAGCCTCACTAAGTAGCATATCCCATAATTCTATAAAAATAGCACGGGCTAGCCAGTTTTCGAACTGGTCATTCAAAAATAGCCAGCATTTGCAAAGACATTGAAAAATAGTCACTATTTTGCTGCAACACGGAAAGTTCCAGCATAATATAATGGAGATCGGTGCACCTGTATATGAACTTCCAGCATATTATGCTGGAACTCCAACACGCCGAAAGTTCCAGCATAATATACCGGAGATTGGAGCACATGTGTATGAACTTCCAGCATATTATGATGGATCGGCATATTATACTGGAACTCCAGTATATTATGCTGGAATTCCAGTAATATACTAGAACTCCAATATATATTTTTCGGATTTTGAACAGTGTTTTCGTTCAAATTTATCTTTACATGAAAATTGGCTATTTGAAACTATGACTATTTTTAAATGACCACTTGTAAATCTGGCTATTTTTTAATTTCTCCCCAGAATTCTTTCAAATTATGGGCTTGACCCACTTATAACTCGTTTCTTTTAATATCTTAAATACCCTTTTTTTTAATAGAAAAATATTCTGCAACACAACCAACATATACACTATATTTACCATTCATAGCTGTATTTTTAGAAAATTACCATTGATAGTAAATATTATAGCAAATCTACCTGATATACTAAAACAAGAGATCAATTATTTTGAAATTTGAACTGAAATAAAAGAACAACAAGCTCTCATATCTCAGTTGGTTAAAGCACCCGCTTAGAAAGCAGAAATCTTGAGTTCGACTTTCAAAGAGAGTATTCTATTTTTCTATATTTCTGTATTTCAGCTTGGTTGTTTCATTGCGCGAATGAATGCAATAAATACTTGTTGTATCCTTTGTATACACCTCGTGTATAGTTTGTATTCATTGCGCGAACGAATATAGTTGGCGCGAACGAATGCAATCAATAAATTTTTTAGCAAATCTACCTGATATACTGAAACAAGAGATCAATTATTTTGAAATTTGAACTAAAATAAAAGAACAACAAGCTCTCATATCTCAGTTAGTTAAAGCACCCGCTTAGAAGGCAGAAGTCTTGAGTTCGACTTTCAAAGAGAGTATTCCCTTTTTCTATATTTCTGTATTTCAGCTTGGCTGTTTCATTGCGCGAATGAATGCAATAAATACTTGTTGTATCCTTTGTATACACCTCGTGTATAGTTTGTATTCATTGCGTGAACGAATACAGTTGGCACAAGTTGTATTCGTTGCACTTCTCAATACAAGTTATACAAGTTGGTAACAATTGAATAGCAATTGCGGATGATCATTAGGTAAACTATAATTACGTATGGTAATTAGGCTCTAAACTATAGTACTTTATGAAAATTTCCAATTTAACCTTGTCAAAACCAAGAGACTAAGTGTGAGTAAAAGCTGCCACGAAGAACATATGAGAGAGAGAGGGAGAGAGAACGCAACAGAAGCTTATGGAGAAATAGTAAAGTGGGAAAAGAAATCCAATTGTATTTCTATATTGTGTCTAATATATACACGTATGAAAATAATCCACTAACTACCACTATCTAATTACAAAGCAACCCTTATTAACCCACTTGTCACGACCCAAAATCGGTCTAGGTCGTGATGGCGCCTAACGGTGAGGTTAGGCAAGCCAATAAACAACAATAATAATGAAAGTGCGGAATACCATAACAACGTGGGGTAGGGCCGTAGAAAACAAGCTGAACCACAGCAAGGCCCAGTACATATACAACCCCGATAACTACAACAAGTCTGTGCCATGACTAGTGTCACAGTGTCAACGGGCGGCTACATAGATACAACAGTAGAAATACATATACAAAATATACAAGTCGCAGTCTGGAATAAAAGACTGAGCAAAAATGAAACAGGACGGCTCCAGAGGTGCTGTCAGGAGAACGCCAAGAAGACATCTCACCGTGTGGAGCGACGCTGCGGTCAGTATCTATCAACAAGCGGACGACCAGACGAACCAGCCTCAGTACCTGCACAGTCAAGTTTAGAAAAGGAAAGAAAGTGCAGCATGAGTACATATAAACAAATATGTACCCAGTGAGTATCCCGTCTAAACTCGTAAAGAGTAGTGACGAGAGGTAGAATACATACTCACTAAGGTCCAGTACATAAATAAATAAATAAGGTACATGCTGAGCAATAAATCATGTGAGAAAATACATCAAGTATACGAAAATGTAAACAACAACAGCAACTCATCTCAAACATAATCTTTCTTTGTAAGTTGTTCATAGTTATATTGCTTGTTCTCTTTCTCATTATCCGAAATGACTTATCTTTAATCTCAATTGTTCACTCTCCAGTACTCTGTATTATTTCTCAACTCACCCTCGTAGGATCCCAACTCAATGCAAATGCGGATGAATGCAATGCATATATATATATATAACCGACACGGACAAGACTATCGGCCGAAGTCATAAGGGTGGTTCATAAGGACTGACTTGGTCATAAAGCTCCACACGTTCATACATGCGAGCCGTGCGCTGACTCGATAGTGATAAGCTCCCCACGATCACGAATCATACCTGCGACTCGTGTG